>SJYC01131455.1:0-27519 GCA_006408675.1 Madoqua kirkii
CCCCCCCGCCCAGGGGGGAGGAAAACGCCCTGTAACAGCCCCACCCCCCGCCTGTCCCCTCTCACCCCTGGGCCCACTTGTCACCAGCTACTTCCAGCTGAAAGGCATGGAGCCTCTCAGCAGGTAGGTTCTCCTGGTTTCCCTCAGGGCTGTGTTTTGTTTTTGTTTGGAAGACCAGCTCCCGTCTGGTGACCATATGTATTCTCCCTGGCTTCACAGAACCCGCCGTAATGACAGGGCAGGGCTCATCAGATTATCTGAGTTTTCCATTGATGGGCTAATTTGAATTTGAGATGTATTTTATTCATCTTGTGGAGAGGATCGCACCCTCAAGTCAAGTTAGCCGACTGGTACGTTTTTCTGCCCTTCACAGACTCAGAGCGGTTTTCTGCTCTGCCTTTCAGCACCTCCCTCTGTCCCTGAGGTTCTGATTTGGGGGCAGGCCTGGCTTCCTTCCACGCCATCTATCAGTCATTTTGGCCCCTTCTGCAAACACAGACAGGTTTGTCATTATTCCAGAAATAGGTGCTTTCAAGAAGGCTGGTAACCAGTTTCTCTTGCCCTTTTCTGTGGCTGTTTTTACTTGTAGAGCAATAACAGGGCAGACCCGCTATTTTTCAAGGCAGGAATTCGGTGCTCTTGCTGATATAAGCAACTCACCTTTTGGCCTTGTAGTGTACTCACTGGGGAGCATGATTATTTTTTTTATTGCCTTGTAAAATAGCTCGCTTGTCACATTACTGCTTAATTGGGAACACAAAATAATAAATAATTTAAAATAGGACTATTGCTGCATATACAGGGAGGCAAATAAAGCAAGGCCTGGAACAGGTCCCTTTGGTGTCACTCGAGGGTTCTGGAATATTAGACCTTTCAATAATGATCTGGGGCCGAAGATGCCTTTGAAACTTTTTCTGAAGTCGTTTCTGCCTCTCATTCCTCTGTAGAAACGCATCAGAAGCATCTGAGTTTCTGGAAGCAGGTTGAAGATCTCCTGCCATCGCGTGTCTTCAACAGAAAGGATCTTAGTAGCCCTTATGTCCCCACCATCCCGCCTCTAAGGTGGGTGCCGGCAAAAGCACCGCATCACGGAGCTGGTGAGAGGCGTCACAAGACCGTCCACCTGGAACGCTGGTCACGGGGCTGAACGGAGAGCAAAGTGCAGGTAAAAGCCAAGGAGTAAAGAAAGTCCAGTGCTTTCTCACAACCTTCGACCTTTTCGTTCAAACAGGACCAGTGTCTGCCCCTGAGAGGATGAGGTTGGCCATTCAAAGGGCTGATCTCTGGGGAAAGAAAGAAAGGGCCTGGGTGGGTCACTGTCTCCTGCGTCAACTTGGCCAGACTGTGGTGCCCAGCTGGTTGGTCAACAACAATTGAGTACCACATACATACGTATATAGATTGATAGACAGATAGATAGATGTAGATAGAGGTTGCTGTGAAGGTATTTTTCAGATGTGATGAATGTTTACAATTCATTACAAATGAGCTTCCTTACAAAACAGAAATAGATTCACAGACATAGAAAACAAATATATGGTTATCAGAGAGGGTCATGGGGGTGTGGTGGGGGGAGATAAACTGAGAGTTTGGGATTACCATGTACACACCGCTATACACAAAGCAGGTAACCGGCACGGGAACTGTAGTCAGTGTCTTGCAATTACCCGTAATGGAAAACAATCTAAAAAAGGATATATACATGTGTGTATTTATACATGAAAGTGAAGCCGCTCAGTCATGTCCGACTCTTTGCGACCCCATGGACGGTAGCCTACCAGGATCCTCCATCCGTGGGATTTTCCAGGCAAGGATACTGGGGTGGGTTGCCATTTTCTTCTCCAGGGGATCTTCCCAACTTAGGGATCAAACTTGGGTCTCCCACATTGTAGGCAAAGCCACCAGGGGAAGTCATTGTATTTATACATGGATCATATATGTGTGTGTGTGTGTGTGTGTGTGGGTGTGAGTGTGTGTGGATCACTTTGCTGTACACTTGACACAGCAAGGATGTGAGGCAGAGTCTGAGAAGCGTCTTCGTTCAGTCCCTGAGTGTGAACACTATCAGCTGCAGACACACCTCAGGCATCCCAGGGGGTGTGCAGGCTGGGGTGTGCCTTCCTGCCGGCACGCGCTAAGTAGACTCTAATTCCTGACGTTGCTCTTGGCTCCCAAACAGTGTGCACTGTCAAGATGCAAAATGCGGCTTAGTGATCACCTGAGGCCTATTGCCCATTGTCAGGATACCCTGAAGTGGCTGTCATGGAATAGGTGATATTGTTTCTACAAAAACTTAACTTTCTGAGGCTTGGGGATGGTTCAGGGAAATCTAGCCATTTAACTAACTGTGGAACCCCAACTTTTCTGAACCCCATTCTTGCCTGAAAATGAGAAAGTTGGAAGGAAATGATCTTCTCAATTCCTTCTCAAGTTCTGCATGGTAAGAAGTCCCTGTGGATGCCACACTGCTTGGTCCAGCTGGGACACGTGGACTTTGCCACCCAGGGTGATTGCAGACCTGGGGGGCTGGGTGAGCTGAGGATGCAAGGGTGGTCCAGCCCTGGCCGGTGCTTCCGCTTAGGGTGAGGAGTGAGGATGAAGTGGTTTGCCTGGAAATGGCTAACCAGGGACAAAGCTAGGGACAAAGTAGTAAACCAGAAATAGCCCTGAGGTTGGGGACCGAGGAAAAGGTCAGCAAGTTGGATGCGATGAAGCAGAGATTAGGAAAGAGGTGCGTGAGAAAGGAACGCAGACATTACACATCAAATGTCAACATCATGCACAATTAACGGTCTGGACCTTTATCTGATGCAAACTGCTGATGTGCGTTGCCTTGGAATTTTGGGTCAAAGCACTGATTTCCCCTGAGTGGCTGTTTTGTGCTGGGTACTTTGCTTGCCGTATGTTATTTAACTTTTACCAAGAACCTATGAGGTTGGTGTTCTTGTCCTAATCTTTACAAGTGATGATCTTGAAGCTCAGAGTTTTAAACAGCTCTCTCAGGATCAGAATACTAACCTGGGAAGTGATGGAGCTAAGATTCTGACTGTGGTCTTTCTGTCCCAAATCCACAGACAATCCCTTGCATACCTGTGTTTTAATGATGAATGAATGAATGAATGAATGAATGACTGCCTCTTTCCATTGAGAATAAGAGAAAGATGCATTCATCTTATCAAACAAATTGGCTTGTTTGATAAGTGACACCAATAAATTACCCCGTCCTTTACAAAACACGCTTCCCTAGTGGCTCAGACGGTAAAGAATCTGCCTTCCAGGTAGGAGACCTGGGTTTGATCCCAGGGGCAGGAAGATCCCCTGGAGAAAGAAATGGAAATCCACTCCAGCGTTCTCGCCTGGAGAATCCCACGGACAGAGGATCTGGGTGGGCTATTGTCCATGGAGCTGCAAAGAGTTAGACACGACTGAGCGACTAACACTGCACTTTGCACAACAGACTTAGAAATAATTTTCACACCTGCACTTACAAGGATGGGGAGGGGCCTTTACTAGACGTGGAGCTTTGACGCTGCAGACCCTCTGTGGGCGGGAAGAGTGGAGAACCGGTTCTGTCTTTTTCAGTCTGAGGATCTGGACGAACGGGGGAGCCAGGCAAGGGCAGAGCAGCGGTGGATGCAGAGCCGCCCACACAGACGGCTGACCCCGGCGGGCGCTTTGCCTCCTCTTGCCCTGGGGATCGCGGGCCGCCTCACCCCTTAGTGCCGAGCAGGCGCGCGGGGCAGGGGAGGCGCGGCATGGGCTTCCACCAGCAGCCCCACCGCCCGGGGAGCCACGCGCGCCTGCTCCTGCAAGGAGTTTCTGAAGGAGGAAGTCGAGACCACACGGCCTGACTCAGGAGCGAGGGGTATGGACAGACTCGGGCCCGGGCGCTGCTGGCACAGGGGCCTCGGACCCGGTCCCCGGGAACAAAGACAGCAGCTCCCTGCACACACACACACACACACACACACACACACACACACAGAGTCACATGCTCACCCATACACATATGTACACACACACAGCGAAACACACACACCCCTACACATTCTTATCCATATGTATACTCAGAAATATACAGAGACACATACACTCAGAAACACACACACATACACACATACACATATGTACACACACACTGAGAAACATACAGACACACATACACACTCTTGCACATACATACACTCAGAAACACACACATGCACCCTCACACATGTACACATATATACTCACACACATGCTCATACATACACATATGTACACAGACACTGAGAAACACACACATTCTTACACATATATATACTCAGAAACATACAGAGACACACATACACTCTCACATACGTGTACTCAGAAACACACACACTCACACACACATGCTCACACATACACATATGTACACACACTCTGATAAATGTAACACACATACACATTCTTACACATACATATATACTCAGAAATAGACATACACATGTATGCACACATATACATGTACACATACACACTCACATACATGGTCACACACATACATGTACAGACATACTCAGAAACATACGCACTCACGCTCACACATACACACTCAGGAACATACATACACACTCTCACACATACATGTACTCAAAAAACATACACCTATACATACACTGAAACACACACATTCACATACATATAGACATGCACACACACTCAGAAGGGCTTCCCTGGTGGCTCAGCTGGTAAGGAATCTGCCTCAAATGCAGGAGACCGCAGTTCAATTCCTGGATTGGAAAGATCTGCTGGAGAAGGGATAGGCTACCCACTCCAGGATTCTTGGGCTTCCCTGGTGGCTCAGCTGGTAAGGAATCTGCCTTAAATGCAGGAGACCGCAGTTCAATTCCTGGACTGGAAAGATCTGCTGGAGAAGGGATAGGCTACCCACTCCAGGATTCTTGGGCTTCCCTTGTGGCACAGCTGGTAAAGAATTCACCTGCACTGTGGGAGACCTGGGTTCCGATCCCTGGGTTGGGAAGATCCCCTGCAGAAGAGAACGGCTATCCACATCAGTATTCTGGCCTGGAGAATTGCATAGTCTGTGAGGTACCCAACTGATCAACTTTCACTCACTCACACACTTAGAGACATAGACACTCACATATATACTCAGACACTCACACATATACACACACATGCATTCACATACGTACGCAGACTCGGAAACAAACATACATAGACACACTCACACATATACTCATAAGACAAGTGCACACTCACACACATGCTCTCACCCACACATACACACATTCCTCTCCGGTAGGGAAAGTGTGTCTCTGAGACACAGAGGTCTCTAGAGCATCATTGCCAAGCTATGCCTTTTTCCCGAACAGCAGAGAACTGTGGGGAGGGGGCTCCTTTCAGCCCAGCCCTGAGGCTCACACCGTTGTCTTGGGGTCATGTTCCTGAGTCACCTGGGAGAAGGGCTTTGTGACCTGAGGGGTGGGGGAATTGAGCAGGGACCCTTGGGGTGTGGACCAGTCTTCTGGGTTTATCCAGTAGGCAACATGGTCGTGCTGGACTTTGCAAGTTTTTAGGCGGCTTGCGAAATGGGAGCAACTAATTGAAAAACTTGAGCTTGCTACTGAGTAGAAGCGTAATCTGATTGGTGATCCCAGTTGTGAAGAATTTCAGTGAGAAGAATCTGGGCCTCCTTTGACGGTTCTATGCACTTTACTTGCGTTGTTGCTGTTGGCTGTACCATGTGGCATCCAGAATCTTAGTTCCTTAGCCTGGGATTGACCCCCTGTAAGGCAAGTGTGGAATCTTAACCACCAGATTACCAGGGAAATCCCTTCTTTTAATGTTATAGAACACATTTTTCAGAGGGAACATGGATGAGGGTTGAACATAATTCAGGAATGATGACCACTTCCTCTCTCCTATCTGTTTGGTTTGTCTGCCTAGTGGTGGGTGGAGGAGGCCTGGGAACGGTGTTTAGATCAATCTCGCCCACTGGGATCCAGGTCTAAGCAGCATACCCGGCCTCCACCCAAGAGACGCCATGGGCACCCTCTCCCTCTGTGAAAACCAGAAGCATTGTCCCTAGACACTGTCAAACATCCCCCTAGAGGTCAAAGTGGCCTTTGAAGAGCCCTGCTCCAGACCTGTTTCTTCCTCTCCAGGCAGCATGGACATTTCCTCTCGATGGATGTGCCCAGAGCACCTGTAACCAAGCAGACCACCATGGATGACACAGGAAGGCTGCACTCCTCTCCAACAAAAGCCACGTCAGACCCTGGCAATTCCTGGTCCTTGGGGGAGTTCCCCTGGGCGTCTGGAGCAGTCTCTCTTCTTTCACGGCACAATGGCCGCTGTGAATCTGCCAGGAAGGACTCTCGGAGGTGGAGGTGAGTGGAGGTAGGACTTCACATGTGTCCTAGAGATGATGTTGATAGAGTGAGCAATAGTCCGGGTGTGCCAGGCCGTTCCTGGGAATCAGCCCTGTGTTCTGGGAAGCCCCTTGGCCTGGGGCAACCTGGACAGTTGGTACCACGCAGCTTCTCTGTTGGTCTGTGAATCAAAACGGCTTTGGCCGCTCGATGGTCATTTTAAGCTGGAGACACTGAGGTGGAAGCGAAAATGTTAGTCCCTTAGCTGTGTCTGACTCTGTGACTCCATGGACTGTAGCCCGCCTGCTCCTCTGTCCATGGGATTCTCCAGGCAAGGATACTGGAGTGGGTAGCCACGCCCTCCACTGGAGGATCCTCCCAACTCAGGGCTCGCTCCCAGGTCTCCTGCACTGCAGGCAGGGTCTTTACCTCTGAGCCACCAGGGCCCGACACTGATGCTCCCCCAATTGGCAGCAAGAGAGGAGGGGTCCACGGAGCTGGCTTCTCACTGGATTTAGGGGGCAGTGGGTATCCTGGGCTTGTTGCTGCACTTGCTTCTCTCCTTTGGGAAATTGGGGAGGTGCTAAGAGGTGAGCTTAGGTGAGTTTCCAAATAAGAGGGAGGTGAGCGGGAGGGGACTGAGACGAGCCTGTTCCTGAGTGCTTGCTGGAGCCAGCATCTGTCCATGCTGAGACCCGCGTGGCTTCTCTGGGCACCCCGGTCTGAGTGCTGGAGCCAGCCATCTGGGTGTCAGTGTACCCTGGAGAGTGCTCCATCAGCTGCTGCAGGTGAGGGTGCCACCGGTGAGAAGGGTGCCACAGGTGAGAAGGGTGCCACCAGTGAGAAGGGTGCCACTGGCGAGAAGGGTGCCATAGGTGGAGTTGCACAGGTGAGGATGTACCGGTGAGGATGGTCAGGTGAGGATGCTCAGGTGAGGTCTCACAGGTGAGGTCTCACAAGTGAGGATGCTCAGGTGAAGTCTCACAGGTGAGGATGTACAGGTGAGGGTGGCACAGGTGAAGGTGCTTGGTGAGGTCTCACAGGTGAGGATGCTCAGGTGAGGATGCTCAGGTGAGGATGCTCAGGTGAGGTCTCACAGGTGAGGATGTACCGGTGAGGATGCTCAGGTGAGGTCTCACAGGTGAGGATGTACAGGTGAGGATGCTCAGGTGAGGTTTCACAGGTGAGGATGTACAGGTGAGGATGCTCAAGTGAGGGTGCACAGATGAGGTGTCACAGGTGAGGTCCCACAGGTGAGGTCTCACAGGTGAGGGTGCACAGATGAGGTGTCACAGGTGAGCGCTCACAGGTGACCGCACCAGTCTTGGTTGCGAGCCTTGCAGAGGCAGTAGTTGAGGAGGCTTCTCGGAGCTTGTGCACTGCTGAGACCCTGCTGAGCTGGGGGCCTGCGCTGTCCTGCTGCTGGGGACCAGGAAGACCATCTCTGGAGCGAGGGCTCTGCATCCAGTCCCACTGGGAGCAGATTTGCTGCTTGCGTCTCTCCTCCCCCGTTGGTGGTTTCTGTTTGCCTTAAATTTAAGCTTTTCTAGATGCCTTAAGTTTTAAGGGGAAAGAAAACTTTTCCATTTTGAGTGAGAAATGATTGATTTCCCCCTTTAAATCATGTAGATGGAGATATGTCTGCACTTGGTTAGTCTCATGTCTACCAAGATGTCATTACTTACAGAAGAGCCTGGGGTTTTCAGGAATAGCAACGTGGTAATTTGTCTTTCAAATACTGTTTTACTTATAGCAGCAATAACAGGAAATGTGTACTATTTTTCAGTGTTATAATCTGATTCATCCTTTGATATAAACAGCTTTATCTCATCTCATTGTTTATATCACATTCCTATTCCTCTGGAAAGAACAATATTTTCCCCCTGAAAAGTAATATATTCTTGTCTAAGAGGGCTTAAATAAGTAACAGATGGTGTATATGTGTCCTCTACTCCCACTCACTCTCCGAATCTGGTCAGATATTAAAATCACCATTTTTCTGAAGCATTGAGCGTTCCTGGACTTACAGGTTTGTTTCCAACTTGGCTTCTTTTATTTATGTGATGGTGGTATTGCTGGGAGAATTTTAGAATACAGGCAATTGAATAAACTTATTTGCGCTTGTCAGATGGATTATACTTGAATAAAATTCCTTTTCTGGTTCATCGTTACCGAGGATCATCATGGGAAAGGCAGACTAGTCAGCGTGCCACATGACCTGGCCGTAAAACAGAGATTGCTGTGCAACCAGCCCTGACCACGCGGCTAATTTACAACGTGGCTCTAATGCTAACATTTGTTCTGGGACCAGGACTGAATTCTTCTTGTCAACAGAAAGTTTCATTCCTTAGCTTGATTCAAGGGAGAGACATGAGGTCAGAAGCCAGGAGGTTTCGGCTGTTGCCTTGCTCGTCTGTGAGTGAGTCGTGGGACCACCTCTTGTCTGTTTTCATACCTACAGAAGGCAGATACCTAACCTATCACAAGGGCTGCTGTGACTGTAACATGGGCTGATAGAAAGATGCTTTAAAGAGTCAAAAGCACTGTCAGCCTAAGGTATCTGCTTTTAGATGTGCAATTAGCTCTAGATGTTGCTTAATGATAGACTCTTATCTATAAGACTATAGTTGGGAGATTAGCCCTATCATCAAATGCTCTTCTCTCAAAAGATATGGTTTCTTCCCAGTGACAGCACCCAGGACAGAAACGCAAATATGTGTGGAGTTGCCACTGGCAGCGTCTGCAAAGCATCCTCTGGGTGGCTGGGTCTGAAATGACGGTTCTTTTCTGCACTTGGACTCCACAATCCTTGAGCTTAGTAGGTACTTGAATGTACATTGAGCAAAAACATGGCTAAGCTACCCAATATTCCTCTACAAAAATCTTTCCATTGATACACTTTTATGCTCTCCATTTATCCATTTTTATCATGACTGAAATTCTCTTTTTTCCCTGCTGGACAGAAAGTTGAGATCATAACCCTTATGTGAAAATCTTCTCTGTCTGCTTGTTTTTGTAGTCTGAAAACAGCATTTTTTTATACCTTTACAGTTTCTACATAATTGTAGAAAAATTGAAAAATAAAGGCGGAAAGAAGGAAAAAGCCATCCCATCCATCAGCCCACAGGTGTCAGGGACAGACCTCCAACCTGTGTTGGTCGAGTATTAAGAAAGCAAGTTGCAGACTTCCCTGGTGGTCCAATGGTGAAAACTCTGGGTTTCCACTGTGGGGAGCATGGGTTCAATACCTGCTTGGGGAGCTAAGATCTTGCATTCTGTGCCCAGGGCCAAAAAGCAAACAAGTCACAAAATGGTAATTATATATGACAGCAATTATTTTACCAGTCCAGGCTCATTCTGCTCACTGCAGGACACGCCAACAAATCAGGAGATGAGGTGCTGGGGCAAGGAACAGTGGCTTTATTGGGAAAGTCAGAAGCTGGCAGACTAATTTCCTAGAGAACCATCTTACCCAAGTCAGAATTGAAGCTCCTTTCACACTGAAAGCGGGATGGGTGTGGTTGGTTGTTGCCTGTCTCCAGGTGTCAGAATCCTCTGTTCTTACCTCTGTCCATGTGGATCAGGCCACCACATTCCTCTAAACGTTCAGCAGGACAGATGTTATCCTCTGCCCTGCAACTTCTCATCTCAGAGCCTTGAGAAGTGTGTGGTCCTGTATATTCTAGGCTATAGTCAACATTCTCAATTCAAACTGACACAGTAGAATACAATGGTTAGGGACTTTTCTGGGGTTCAGTGGTAGAAAAATCAGCCTTTAATGCAAGGGACGTGGGTTCGATCCCTGGTCGGGGAACTAAGATCCCACATGCCACAGAGCAACTAAGCCTACATTCCACAGCCAGAGAGCCTGCCTGCCATGAGAGATCCAGGCAACACAGTGATGATTCTGTGTGCCACAGCGAAGACCTGACCCAGCCAAAGAAACAAGCAAATGATTTTCAAAAGAATACAAAGGTTAAGGCGAAAGGAACAGGTTCAATATGGAGTGAGATTTGTTCCTCCGTATTACACTTATATAAGGAAAATGTATACTTTTATGTATGCATACGGATGTATGTGTGTCCATAAGTGGATATCTGTGAATGGATAATAAAGATAGGACGGCTACATTTTAACGTGAAGATTATGTTTGGAGAGACGGTGAGCTGGAGAAATTCCGAGAGAGGAAAATCCTTATGGACAGGAATGTGTGGGGATTTTATGGAGGAGGTTGGATTTGAGTTGAGCTGGAAGAACAGGTATGATTTTGATAAAGAGAGCAGGTCGAGGAGCATTTCCTGGTGGGGAGCAGCCTGTGAATAAAGATGTGAGTGAGGTGCTGGGGTGGGGTGTTTCGGACTACATAATTGTAGAAAAATTGAAAAATAAAGGCGGAAAGAAGGAAAAAGCCATCCCATCCATCAGCCCACAGGTGTCAGGGACAGACCTCCAACCTGTGTTGGTCGAGTATTAAGAAAGCAAGTTGCAGACTTCCCTGGTGGTCCAATGGTGAAAACTCTGGGTTTCCACTGTGGGGAGCATGGGTTCAATACCTGCTTGGGGAGCTAAGATCTTGCATTCTGTGCCCAGGGCCAAAAAGCAAACAAGTCACAAAATGGTAATTATATATGACAGCAATTATTTTACCAAGTCCAGGCTCATTCTGCTCACTGCAGGACACGCCAACAAATCAGGAGATGAGGTGCTGGGGCAAGGAACAGTGGCTTTATTGGGAAAGTCAGAAGCTGGCAGACTAATTTCCTAGAGAACCATCTTACCCAAGTCAGAATTGAAGCTCCTTTCACACTGAAAGCGGGATGGGTGTGGTTGGTTGTTGCCTGTCTCCAGGTGTCAGAATCCTCTGTTCTTACCTCTGTCCATGTGGATCAGGCCACCACATTCCTCTAAACGTTCAGCAGGACAGATGTTATCCTCTGCCCTGCAACTTCTCATCTCAGAGCCTTGAGAAGTGTGTGGTCCTGTATATTCTAGGCTATAGTCAACATTCTCAATTCAAACTAACACAGTAGAATACAATGGTTAGGGACTTTTCTGGGGTTCAGTGGTAGAAAAATCAGCCTTTAATGCAAGGGACGTGGGTTCGATCCCTGGTCGGGGAACTAAGATCCCACATGCCACAGAGCAACTAAGCCTACATTCCACAGCCAGAGAGCCTGCCTGCCATGAGAGATCCAGGCAACACAGTGATGATTCTGTGTGCCACAGCGAAGACCTGACCCAGCCAAAGAAACAAGCAAATGATTTTCAAAAGAATACAAAGGTTAAGGCGAAAGGAACAGGTTCAATATGGAGTGAGATTTGTTCCTCCGTATTACACTTATATAAGGAAAATGTATACTTTTATGTATGCATACGGATGTATGTGTGTCCATAAGTGGATATCTGTGAATGGATAATAAAGATAGGACGGCTACATTTTAACGTGAAGATTATGTTTGGAGAGACGGTGAGCTGGAGAAATTCCGAGAGAGGAAAATCCTTATGGACAGGAATGTGTGGGGATTTTATGGAGGAGGTTGGATTTGAGTTGAGCTGGAAGAACAGGTATGATTTTGATAAAGAGAGCAGGTCGAGGAGCATTTCCTGGTGGGGAGCAGCCTGTGAATAAAGATGTGAGTGAGGTGCTGGGGTGGGGTGTTTCGGGTGCATGAGAATTCTGGCCTCTCACTACGTTGGAGAGAGAGGAGCGATGCTTGGAAAGCTGGACTGGGGGATCTTGGAGGGATGACAATTCCAATTTGAGGTGCTGAAAGCTTTGAAGAAGGAGAGTGAAATGAAAGAAATTTCTTGAAGACCGGTCAGGCGATATTTCAGTGGAATGAACTGCAGGGGGTAGAGACGAGGGGCAGAGAGATGCATCAGGAGAGGACTGTGACAATCCAGCTGTGAGATGAGGGCTCGCCAGAGGAGGAGAACGGAGAATGCCACTGGAGGTGGAGAGAGCGCACGACGGTGCAAGGCATTCGGGAGAAGCGCGGGACTCGCTGTCTGATGAGATCCGGGCACGCAGAAGAGGGAGTCTAAGGTAACAGCCACAGAGTCTGAAGCCCAAGGGACTGTTTGTAACGATGGTGCTGTTGACAGAAAGACGTAAGCCGCATTGTATACAAAAATACCTGATCACTATACTTTTTTTGTGGAAAAGATCTAAATGTCAGGAGTCCATATGTGGCTTGAATTATCAAGATTCTAGACCTCCGGCTCTTGGTGGTGTGCTATAATGTGGTATGTTGCTGCAAATTAGGTTTACTGGTTTGGTGTTGTCAAGAAATATGACACCTCCCAAACAGGCAGACTAGTGAAAAAGACACCCCACTGACAGACGTGGGTGCCACCATATGATTTTCTAGCACCGAAACACACAAAAACCTAGCAATGTTGATGCGGGGCCAAATGAAATTAAAGCAACCTTTTCTTTCTCCAAGCCCATTGGATAGGAAATCTATGTCCTCCTGGTTCCCCACCTCTTGGATATATAATGCATATGGTGGATCCTAATGGCATATGGGAGAGAGCAGATAACCCTCTCCATTTTTTGTCATTGAGATTTCACAACTATACAATAAAATCTTTATTTATTTTTGGCTTGGGAAGAGGAGGCTAATAACTAGAGGCTGTGATTTCAGGACAAAAGGGCAGAGTGAACCAGAGATGACCGAGCGGAAGATCTGGAAACGCATTTACTGGCTTCCTGGAGTGCTCATGACTTTTATTGCTCATGCCCCAGTACAGCCTTCAGATGAACACAGCTCTCTTTCACAGCAGGAGCTGTGTTTGAGAATCTGGGGGGAGCTTGTGGTTTTTCAGGATATTTATGTGGTTTGTAACCTCTTATATTTTTCTACCACTTACTTCTCTGGAATTGTGTTCCCAAATATTTTTTCTGATTAGATTACTATAAACTATGAAAAAGGCACACATTTAAGATATTTAACTACTAAGTTTAGCTGTAAAACATTTAAAAGCCATCTGTTAGCATAGTTATAATCACATTAAGAACGACAAAATTTTTGCGATAAGATGACCCAGATATTTGTTTCTATTATCTTTGCCTGAATATAGTTACTTGCCCTTTAAGAATTACACTTTAAAATCATCTGGGTAGATCAGTTTCTTCTCTTTTGGTATCGATGAAAGAGTATTCCTGGCATTGTGAGAAGTAGACAAGGAATGTATCAAGTTTTAAAGTGAAATCTGCTGGTTCTCTTCTTGTTTGATATTATTAGCTACCAAAAAGTGGATCAAACTAGCCAGTCCTAAAGGAAATCAACCCTGAATATTCATTGGAAGGACTGATGCTGAAGCTGAAGCTCCAGTACTTTAGCCACCTGATGGGAAGAGCCAACTCATTGGAAAAGACCTTGATGCTGGGAATGACAGAGGGCAGGAGAAGGGGACGACAGAGGATGAGATGGTTGGATGGCATCACTGACTCAACGGACATGAGTTTGAGCAAACTCCAGGAGACAGTGAAGGACAGGGAAGCTTGGCCTGCTGAAGTCCACAGGGTTGCAAAGAGTCAGACATGACTTACCAACTCAACAGTAACAAAAGCCAGGGGGAATTTGTTATTAACCAGTCTGTTATTTCATTTACACACAACGGCAATTTGCTGAAAGTCTGCCTGAAACAAGTCCTATTCAACGGCCGTAAGATCGTATGGACATTGGATAATATTCTGAGCTCCGAGCTGCTAGGACATCTCGGGTGGATCTCCTTTGCTCCAAGCCCGAGGATGGGTAGTTTCTGGGCTGTTCTAAAGAGGTCCCCTGCCCTCAAGCTGTCCCTCGAAAGCTCACTCTTTGCAAGGCATTTGTCATCTGGGTTATTTTCCAATCGAGGATGGGTAGTTTCTGGGCTGTTCTAAAGAGGTCCCCTGCCCTCAAGCTGTCCCTCGAAAGCTCACTCTTTGCAAGGCATTTGTCATCTGCGTTATTTTCCAATGAACTAGTTCGTTCTTTGCAGGTGTTTGCCTATTTATTTGGGCTTTCCCAGTAGCTCAGATGGTAGAAAATGTCTGCAATACAAGAGACCAGAGTTTGAGCCCCGAGTCAGGCAGACTTCCTGGAGAAGGGAATGGCGACCCACTCTAGTATTCTTGCCTGGAAAATTCCCTGGACAGAGGAGCCTGGTGGGCTACAGTCCAAGGGATGGCAAAGAGTCAGACACGACTTATTTTGATCTGATCAAGTTGGATCTCAGTTGATGGCTTGGGGAGCTAGCCATTCTTCTGTTGAAATTGATGCCCCTTGTGGAGACAGCTGTGTGGGTCCTGGCCCCACTCACTGAGGGGGAGTCCCCGCCACATGGGCAGGAATGTGTACTCTGGGCATGTGATGGAGTTGCCACCCCTCCCCGCCCTTTGCAGAAATGGCTTCCTTGTCACTGGCTGGAGAGGCCCAGGCTCTTAGGTGTGGGGTGGCCCTTCAGCAGAGCCGGGCTGTGTGGTTTGGCGTAGCGCTGGGGAGGGGCCTCACACGGGCCTCCTCTGGGGCCACCGCGTCTCGGGCTTTAGGGCAGATGCCTTTGTCTTCTAGGGAAGCCCAAAGACAGTTGTCAGCCTAGATTCTTTACCCCCTGGCTTTTTACTGACCAGTCCATCTGCTGCTCTGGCCCGACATTCTCAGGATCACAGTCACCAAGGCCTCAGAATTCAGACAATCAGTAACATCATACAAACTTCTTAAATAAAAACGTCTCAAATATGACAAGCATCAACAGCTCCAGAAGGTAGAGAGTATTTTTTTCCCCCACGTTTCAAGGTTGTCATCTACCATTTGCTCAATTCTGAAAGATAGTCAGATACCATGCTTCAAAAGCCTTTCAATCTGTTACCATTGTCTATTTCTGGAGAAATATTTTGCCTAAGAGGATTAATATACATTTGCTTTAATTACAGAGTAAGCTATTAAAAAAGTATACAGAATTAATATCCAGATTCTCCATAAATATTCTTAAGAGATAAACTCAAATGAATCTAATTAATCCAAGATTCTAACCCCGAGTTACCACAGCTAATGGAATATGTGTTTGGTATTCACAGTAATTTATCAGTAGGTAGAACCTCCATTAAATTCACTAATAGCTTTAGTTTTAAGCTACAAATTAAATGTGTTCAACCTAATTAGGTACACAACCCTTTCTCCTATTCATATTTCTTTATTGTTGATTACAAATGTTTCATCCGAAGGATCAAGGTAATAACATCACTAGTTTGCAATACCTTCCTTCTTTTAAATAAACAATTTTCTAATATTACTTCAAAAAACTTTAATTTTTTTTTTTTTTTGCTTTTCGTGCTCTTTTCCAAATAAATGTAGGAAAGTCTCCTGGTTTCCTGAGGGCCCAGAAGGGACGATGTAATCCCTTAGCATGCTCCTTTTGGCCATCATCCGCCCTGCATCTCACTGTTAATCTTCCCTAAGAAAAACAAGTCTTTCCTCTTGAAAGTTTGAGGCTTTAAAAATAACAACTACAAAGTGTTTTAATGTGGTCAGTGCTCATCATAAATTATTTGTTTTCCTGAGCCCTGCAGTGTCTCTCCTGGAAGAATGGGGATGGGGGAAGTTTGTACTGTGGTCCACCCATCCAGGGTACGATGGTTTGGACTAAATTAACACTTCCTGGGGAGATTTTAGTAATTCTCTACAAGGTGAGCCAGTTCCTATGACTATTCTTAAAAAAAAAAAAAAAATCAATCCTCTCATGGGAACTACACCCCCACTGGGCTGAAGCAGGAAGAAAAAGCTAAACTCTGTTTAAAATCTGGACGCTTTGACCCGTGAACTTTCATCTTTTTCCCAAAAGCTTCTCTGAAAGCCGTTAAGGACCAAGAGGCAACTCCCCCTGCCAGGCATGACACAGTCAGATGGAGGCTGATTTTCAAGACCCTGGACTATGATGATGCTTCTGATTATTACCAAAGAACCAAGAGAAATTCTCCGATGTGGGGGCCAGTGATAGAACGATTCCCATCCAAATGATTTGGTTCTTTGAAATAGGATGCCTTTAACAAAGGTTTTCTTGCAATTAAAATCCCACTGAAAACAAGAGAAGGGCTAATATGCAAACACACAGAGATGTGGACACACCCACTCAGACACACATACACACACCAAGCAGCCAGAGGTCAACTGAGTGTTGCTTTTTCACTTGCTAGCCTTCACCGTTTCAGAGGCTAAAGAATTCTACGTCAAGCGATGAAATGGTCTGCCACTGGTGAAACCTTGGTTGACGGGGCTTTTTAGAGCAGAGACAGGGTTGTAGGACGAGGAGAGAGCATTCCCACGGGAACAAGGGTTTGTCCACTTGGTCTGTTGATGTTTTCCGTAGTCCAGGTGTGACCTCAGTCCACGGTGGAGCATCTGCTCCGGAGGCCTCACACCGAGCTGAGGCCCAATCTGGCACTCCCTGGGAGAAGCTGGAAGCCTTTGCAGTACAAATAACATTCAAACGCCCTGAATCACAACAACAAAAATATGAAGCCGATCAACTCGGTTTGCTGACATTGTGCTCTGGGTCCAGGAGACAACGGTTCACGTGTCAGGGGACAGCCGTGTTCACACCAAGGCGGCAGAAACCACTGGAATGAGTGAAGAAGACATTTTAAACAAGATGGCAAATCTTGAAGCTGTAAAAACGTTGATCAGATTGTCTTAATGGAAAATTCAAATGCTATGTCAAGAAGGTATCATAAAACCAAAACACGAAAGAACTGGAAACAAAGGAAAATGGACAAATGATATGACCAGGGATTTCAAAGAATAAGATATAAGAATACCCCATAAAAAATGTGCTGCAGCTACTGCTGAGTTGCTTCAGCCGTGTCCAACTCTGTGCGACCCCATAGAAGGCAGCCCACCAGGCTCCCCCGTCCCTGGGATTCTCCAGGCAAGAACACTGGAGTGGGTTGCCATTTCCTTCTCCAGTGCATGAAAGTGAAAAGTGAAAGTGAAGTTGCTTAGTCATGCCCGACTCTTAGCGACCCCATGGACTACAGCCTACCAGGCTCCTCTGTCCATGGGATTTTCCAGGCAAGAGCACTGGAGTGGGGTGCTGTTGCCTTCTCTGAGCCTCCTACTAAGCAACCAAATCACAAAGAGTTGGATACGACTGAGTGACTAACATTCAGTTCTGTTCAGTTCAGTCATTCAGTAGTGTTGGATACTTTGCAATCCCATGGACTGCAGCATGCCAGGCCTCCCTGTCCATCACCAGCTCCCAGAGTTCGCCCAAACTCATGTCCATTGAGTGGTGATGCCATCCAACCATCTCTTCCTCTGCCATCCCCTTCTCCTCAGTCTTCCCCAGCATCAGGGTCTTTTCCAATGAGTCAACTCTTCGAATCAGGTGGCCAAAGTATTGGAGTTTCACAAATCTGTGTTTCAAGATACTATGTAGTAATTGATAAAAAATATAGTGCTCCATATACTGACATGAAAAAGATTTAAGATGAAGCAATAAAGACCCCACTTTTATTAAGATTTTTAAATATAGTAAACGTGTTTAGCAATTTTGGAGAAAATGTTCCCAGACTTGTCATAGTGCTTAGCTTGAAAGTGAGAGGGAGGCATAGGGTGAAGATTAAGGGAGACTTTTAAACATATTTCTGTTAAACTTTATTTCTTTTTTACACCAAGAACACATGGCTCTTCTAACCAGGAAAAAAGCTGTATATTGGGTTGGCCATAACGTATGGAAAAACTGGAACGAAATTTTTGGCTGACTCAATAAGATAAAGAGATGACATGGAGGATGCTGATGGCCAAATCTGGATTATCTATGAGATACACTCCTCCTCTGGCGCTATCTGAACAATGCTTAACAGCAATCTTCATCCATTCTCACGGTTTTGCTCTCCCATAAGAACAGTTGAACACAATGAGAACACAGGGAAACTTTTGGCTGCTCCCCTCAGTCTTGGAAGAATCATCTAACTTATTATTCTGACAGAGAGACACAGAATCTATAAAAAGGAACCGTGGCCGAGGCGTTTGGTGAAATGCCAGTCACTCACTGATGATGCCAGCAGGTCCAGCCCCACCCACAAGTCACCGGTCATCTCTGCTTTCTGGGGGAAGCTGCCGGAGTGAGCCCCAGAGTCCAGTCTTTCTCCGGTTTTGCCTGTGCTGGGTCTCCCTGGCCGCACCCGGGCTTTCTTTAGTCGCAGCGAGCGACGGCTGCTCTCCGGCTGTGGTGCTCAGCCTTCTCAGTGTGGCAGCTTCTCTTGCTGCGGAGCGTGGCTCTTGAGAGTGTGGACTTCCCTAGCTGTGGACTTCCCTACTGACCCCTGGCTTGTGGGATCTTCCTGGACCAGGGATCAAACTCGCGCCCCTGCATTGGCAGGCAGATTCTTAACCACTGGACCCCCAGGGATGGCCCAGTTTCTGCCCTCTACTCAAGGGAATATATTATTACTTTGTATACAAGGCACAAGGCTAGCTAAAGTAATAATCATGTAAATCTCTCATATACATGAACATCTATACTTAAAATGTTCCTCGTTTCTGGGATGATGGGCACAGGGCTAAATCAAATGAGTTGATTAATTGAAAAACAAAACAAAACAAAACCCTTTGAGACAAGTATATTCATTTTTATTGGTGAAAATGCTGGGATTACCAAATCAATGGTCAGCTGTATTTGTGGGTTGGAGACAAGCAGCAGGGCAGGTGAGGGAACTGCTTCTGAAATGAATATATTAAAATACTCAAATCTCATAACAGCACTTTTGCTTGGAGTCTGTATTTTTCACTTTTCTCAGTACGTGCTCTGCACATACAGCTGATTAAAAAAATTTTTTTTTTTTAGTGTTAATATGGAACTGCCTGGTGGCTCAGATGCTAAAGAATGTGCCTGGAATGCAGGAGAGCTGGGCTCAATCCCTCGGTCGGGAAGGTCCCCTGGAGAAGGGAATGACTACTCACTCCAGTATTCTTGCCTAGGAAATCCCACAGACAGAGGAGCCTGGAGGGCTCCAGTCCACTGGGGTTGCAAAGAGTTGGACACGACTGGGCAGCTAACAATGTCATGGTAAAGCAGACCTTCCATTATTTTGATCTCCAGACTTTGGCGTGTGAGGAGCTTTCTGTGACCATCACCATCGTCAGGGACCAGTAGGACTCCCCTCTCCCCAAAGCTGCCTATTTGTGGTCAGAGCCACTGGGCTGGCTTTTGTCCCGCTTGGAGTCCTCCATTTTCTTTAAGCTTCTTTATGGTCTTTTGAGACACAGGTTTCATTTGAAACTCTGATGTTTCTTCTGCTTGCTGAAAATTAGTCTTTTTTTCCCTTTTGAAGGACTAGCATTGAAATGTACATGATCAGAGGTGATGGGATTAAAGAATTTAATGAATTACAGAAGTATTCTATTAAGAACTAGAGATTATTCTTATACGCCATGAATTAATTTTTATGAATTAGGTCCAAAGAGCTTAAGTAAAACACAGCTAATATTTCATGAGTAATTTCAACCCTCTTTAATAGTACAAGTCTCTGGTGTGTAATATTTAGGTAATGATTATCATAAAATAGACATCTTTTGAGGGCAATTACGTGTTCTCAATACTTCTTTATGAGGGCGCTGGGAGGAGGGTGTCATTACACTTGACAGTATATTTATCTCACCTAATATTCATGATATTCTGATGGAAATGTGGTTATCTTACTCTATAGGAGTGGATTGCTGGAAGTCTGAGTACTGATGCTGTGTCACTTGACTTGTTCAGACGTGAGAGGCAGTGCAAATCAGCCTCCAGAGTGCTGGCTGTTTCCAGGCATGCAGAGCCGGTGGTTTTGTTTACGAAAATAACAGTGCGTCTGAGAGTAAATTCTCCTGGGGATAGACGGCCGGCTGGGGAGAGGAGAGGATGAAGATGCTGCGCAAGAAGGAGGCAGGGTATCTTGGCCGTGTCTGGGAAGTGACACATGCATTGAAGATGAAGGTGAGGATGTGAGGGTCTGGACTGTAAAGGAAATTGCAGTGGACTGGGAAAGGCCCCAGGAGAGGCAGTGAGCTAAACACGCCCACGCCTCTTTATTTTTTCTTGCTCTTGTTTTAGGACTAATTTTAACATGGAGAGTCTGACATTACCTAGCATTGCTCTAATGTTTTTAGGTTTTCATAATCGTTTGGGAATATTGTATTTGAAACTCTCAGTATTCCAGTGGGAAAAGGAGGGACTGTTGTTCCTTATTTATAGGACTGAAAACCGAGACTCAGAGTTGTAATCCAGTTAGTGCGTCATGAAGTTGGAACCGAGAACCCCCAGACAGGCCTCCAGAATCCCGAATCTGCCATCAGATGTCAGGACCCTGTCTGGCACATCCTGCAGACTTCAGGGATCACCACCATACACACCCCAAACCTGGGCCTTGGGCTCTGACACTGCTAACGCAGCCAAGCCTCAAGAGTCTGTACAAAGAGTTAACTGGGTCATCTCACGGCGGCTCAGAAAGATTCTATTCTTTTGCTAATGAACCTATTAAGTGTGTTATCCAAGTGTGATTAAAAAAAGGGGGGGGGAATGGAAGAGAAATCAGTGAATTTGTTTTCTGCTTTTTAATTTTTACAATGTTGTGTTAGTTTCTGCGATACAAAAACTCAAATCAGTCGTGCTGCTAAGTCACTTCAGTCGTGTCCGACTCTATGCGACCCCATAGACGGCAGCCCACCAGGCTCCCTCATCCCTGGGATTCTCCAGGCAAGAACACTGGAGTGGGCTGCCATTTCCTTCTCCAATGCATGAGAGTGAAAAGTGAAAGTGAAGCCACTCAGTCGTGTCCGACCCTCAGCGACCCCATGGACTGCAGCCTACCAGGCTGCTCTGTCCATAGGATTTTCCAGGCAAGAGTACTGCGTGGGGTGCCATTGCCTTCTCTGCAAATCAGCCGTAATTACACATATATCCCCTTCTTCTTGAGCCCCCCTTCCTTCCCCTTGTCCTGTCCCTCTAGGTCATCACAGAGTGCCAGAGTGGGCTCCCCTACATTTCAGGAAAGAAGGCATATAGAATCTGGAAATCTCAATAATTGATTTTCTAGTTTCCTTTATAGTTTGGGATAGCCTTGGGATGTAGTTCTGGCCCAATCACTTAGGAGTGTGTCTCTGGGGAGAACCATCATTCCCTGATAATCAGTAGAAGCACTAAGAAGGGAAAGCCTTTTGTCCCTTATTTTTCATCTGATTATGCGTTTGGATTTGATTGCTGGAGGAGCAGCAGCCATCTTGTGATTCTGAAGCAAGAGTTATTAGGAAAAGTCAAGGAAGTTGGAGAGACGCTAGACAAGCTGCTGAACCAAGACCACTGACTTCTGCATGTCGAAATCTGTTCACAGAGGTTACTGTTAACCCGGTAACCTGCTCTTAGCTGATACACACATACAAAATTATTTTTGAAGCATCTATCTTTTTGATGGTAAAGTGATGTGCCAGATAAGAAGGAAGAAATATGAATAAACTGCCTGCCTTTCAAAAAGGCACTTAAGGTAGTTTCCTTGACTCTAAACACTTGCCCAAAATTCAGCTTTTTTTTTCTTTCTGTTTGAGATTCAAACAGATGCAGTCGTTTAGTAGCCGTGACTATAGTGCTGTCCATTGGCTGGCACTCTGCCTTTCCGGGGTCTGAACGGAAAAGCACATCTGCTCCCGAAGGATTCCGTCCGTCCTGGGGTCACCCAGGTTAAACCGTACGGTTCCCATTCCTTAGGTATATTAAAAGCATCTATTACTTTGCTCTGTGACGTGAGTTCACCGCAGGTCTCGCGAGTCTGTGGATATGAATGGGAGCCCACCGACAGGAGAGGCTCAGTTTCGTGAACTTGTGTCCCTGGAGGTGGTGGCCGGAGCCTGCGGCTTCTCCCTCCCGAAGTGCAGCTCCCAGTTTCTGGAGTTTCCTGGGGGTGCCTCACAGGGGATGTGCTGGTGCCCTCTGGCGCCCCCCACCCGACTAATACTGCAGATGCCTGTGATTAAACTGTGTGCAGCTCCGGAGCCCCGATCTTGGCTGACAGAGAGCGGCCTTGGCTGTCTTCCAGGTGTCCGACCTGCACCATGTCCCCTGGGGGCCCTGGGTCCACAGATGGGCTGAGTGCCAGGACCAAGTGGGGAGATAGCCTTTGCCCCCTGTATTCCTGCACCAGGTCTGCACCCAGGTTGGGACCACCGTGTCACTTAGTTTTATTTATTCATGTATTTGGAGGCTTCCTGGAGAAGGAAATGGCAACCCATTCCAGTGTTCTTGGCTGGAGAGTCCCAGGGATGGGGGAGCCTGGTGGGCTGCCGTCTATGGGGTCGCACAGAGTCAGACACGACTGAACTTGAGCCCCCCTTCCTTCCCCTTGTCCTGTCCCTCTAGGTCATCACAGAGTGCCAGAGTGGGCTCCCCTACATTTCAGGAAAGAAGGCATATAGAATCTGGAAATCTCAATAATTGATTTTCTAGTTTCCTTTATAGTTTGGGATAGCCTTGGGATGTAGTTCTGGCCCAATCACTTAGGAGTGTGTCTCTGGGGAGAACCATCATTCCCTGATAATCAGTAGAAGCACTAAGAAGGGAAAGCCTTTTGTCCCTTATTTTTCATCTGATTATGCGTTTGGATTTGATTGCTGGAGGAGCAGCAGCCATCTTGTGATTCTGAAGCAAGAGTTATTAGGAAAAGTCAAGGAAGTTGGAGAGACCTAGACAAGCTGCTGAACCAAGACCACTGACTTCTGCATGTCGAAATCTGTTCACAGAGGTTACTGTTAACCCGGTAACCTGCTCTTAGCTGATACACACATACAAAATTATTTTTGAAGCATCTATCTTTTTGATGGTAAAGTGATGTGCCAGATAAGAAGGAAGAAATATGAATAAACTGCCTGCCTTTCAAAAAGGCACTTAAGGTAGTTTCCTTGACTCTAAACACTTGCCCAAAATTCAGCTTTTTTTTTCTTTCTGTTTGAGATTCAAACAGATGCAGTCGTTTAGTAGCCGTGACTATAGTGCTGTCCATTGGCTGGCACTCTGCCTTTCCGGGGTCTGAACGGAAAAGCACATCTGCTCCCGAAGGATTCCGTCCGTCCTGGGGTCACCCAGGTTAAACCGTACGGTTCCCATTCCTTAGGTATATTAAAAGCATCTATTACTTTGCTCTGTGACGTGAGTTCACCGCAGGTCTCGCGAGTCTGTGGATATGAATGGGAGCCCACCGACAGGAGAGGCTCAGTTTCGTGAACTTGTGTCCCTGGAGGTGGTGGCCGGAGCCTGCGGCTTCTCCCTCCCGAAGTGCAGCTCCCAGTTTCTGGAGTTTCCTGGGGGTGCCTCACAGGGGATGTGCTGGTGCCCTCTGGCGCCCCCCACCCGACTAATACTGCAGATGCCTGTGATTAAACTGTGTGCAGCTCCGGAGCCCCGATCTTGGCTGACAGAGAGCGGCCTTGGCTGTCTTCCAGGTGTCCGACCTGCACCATGTCCCCTGGGGGCCCTGGGTCCACAGATGGGCTGAGTGCCAGGACCAAGTGGGGAGATAGCCTTTGCCCCCTGTATTCCTGCACCAGGTCTGCACCCAGGTTGGGACCACCGTGTCACTTAGTTTTATTTATTCATGTATTTGGAGGCTTCCTGGAGAAGGAAATGGCAACCCATTCCAGTGTTCTTGGCTGGAGAGTCCCAGGGATGGGGGAGCCTGGTGGGCTGCCGTCTATGGGGTCGCACAGAGTCAGACACGACTGAAGCGACTTAGCAGCAGCAGCAGCAGCTGGTGGCTCAGAGGTTAAACCATCTGCCTGCAATGTGGGAGACCTGGGTTTGATCCCTGGGTCGGGAAGATCCCCTGGAGAAGGAAATGGCAACCACTCCAGTATTCTTGCCTGGAGAATCCCATGGAGGGAGGAGCCTGGTGGGCTACAGTGGAGGGAGGAGCCTGGCGGGCTACAGTGGAGGGAGGAGCCTGGCGGGCTACAGTGGAGGGAGGAGCCTGGCGGGCTACAGTGGAGGGAGGAGCCTGGCGGGCTACAGTGGAGGGAGGAGCCTGGCGGGCTACAGTCACCGAGTCGGGCACGACTGAGCAGCTTCACTCGCTCACTCCTGAGTTTCGTCTTGGCTGCGCTGCGTCCTCGCCCTTGCGCGGGCTTTGCTCTAGGCGTGGTCAGCGGGGCTGCTCTCTGGCTGTGACCTGCCGGCTTCTCACCGGGGTGGCTTTCCTTGTGGAACACCGACTCGAGGGCCTGCAAGCTTCCATAATTACAGCTCACGGGCTTAGCTGCTCCCGGGCGAGTGGGATCTTTCCGGTCAGGGATGGAACCCCCGTCTCCTGCATTGGCAGTGGGATTCTTAAGCACTGGACCACCTGAGAAGTCCCAATGTGTTATTTAAAAGAAGAAAGGTCTGCAAATAACAGTAAATGAAACTGAGCATGATTTTTTTTTGACGTATACTTAATGATGTTATGTTAGTTTCAAGTGTTGAAAATGATTTTCTGTCCATATCGACGTTGTTACAGTACTGTTTCTGTTTCACCTTTTCGTTTTGTGGCCACGTGGCATGCGAGATCTTAGCCCCCTGACCAGGGATTGAACCCGCAACCCCTGCATTGAAAGGTGAAGTCGTAAGCACTGGGCCGCAGGAAAGTCGCAGAGCCTGGTTCTTAAAGAGATAGTATAACATGATGACCATGAGTATGGCCGTCCTGCCCTGGAGCTCAGCGCCCCTCCTCCCGCCCCCAGCACTCTCCGTTGCCATGGGAGCGGCAGGCGGGGCCTGTCCCATGCTGGGAGGGTCCTAGGCAGCCTCGGACCAGCACGTGGACCACAGTCCTTGCCCGTGATGGATGAAAGCGTCCTGCTGAGAGGAAGTTCAGCAAAGGAGACCCCAGGGAAGTCAGGTAGGATCTCGGTAAGATTTTTTTCTTGCAGATAAACGTTTCCCCAGAAGAGACGGCGGCTTCTCTCGCATCCCCGCTGTTGGGTGTAGACTCTCCACCTGGAATCAAGGGGCAGTCAAACCACATTGCATTTGACACAAAAAACAAGATCAATTTTTAAGACCCTTCCGCCCCTCCACCCCGACTGAGCGACTTCACTTTCCCTTTTTCCTTTCACGCATTGGAGAAGCAAATGGCAACCACTCCAATATTCTTGCCTGGAGGATCCCAGGAATGGGGAAGCCTGGCGGGCTGCCATCTATAGGATCGCACAGAGACAGACACGACTGAAGCGACTTAGCAGCAGCTCCCCATTGGAAAAAAAAAATATTTTCTGCTATAATCACTTGATGCTCATTGTAATTATCTTCTTGATCTGTTCTTTAGTTTTGAAATGAGCAGATAACACTGTAAAAAAAAAAAGCTTGCCTTTTGAAGGGTAGTCAGCTTCCGTGAAATAGTTCAGGTGTGAACTGAGGTTGGCACTTATGGAACAAAAATATTACATCTTGGATTAGAGAACAAACTTATGGTTGCTGGGGGAAGGGAAGACTGGAGTGGAAAGGATAGTTAGGGATGGACATGTACACATTGCTGTATTTTAAATACAACAAGGACTTACTATATAGCACAGGGAACTCCATTCAGTGTTATGTGGAACCCTGGATGGGAACGGAGTTTGGGAAAGAATGAACGGTGCGTACATATGCAAGGCTGAGTCCCTTTGCTGTTCACCTGAAACTACCATAACATTGTTAATCGGCTATAGAGTGAAGTCACTCAGTCGTGTCCGACTCTTCAGGACCCCATGGACTATAGCCCACCAGGCTCCTCCATCCATGGAATTTTCTAGGCAAGAGTACTGGAGTGGGTTGCCATTTCCTTATCCAGGGGATCTTCCCAACCCAGGGACTGAACCCAAGTGTCCCCCATTGCAGGTAGATGCTTTACCATCTGAGCCATATACCCCAATACAAAATAAAAACTTAAAGAAAATATTACATCTTGGGTCTCTACTGTTTCACTGTTAGACATTTTAACCTCTCAAGGTTTTCACGTAGGTTGATAGAAGTGCGGTATCTCAGACTCTGGTGTGTCCCTGGCATTTCAGACAGTAAAGAATCTGCCTGCAATGCAGGAGACCCAGGTCGCATCCCTGGGTGGGGAAGATCCCTGGAGAAGGGGATGGCAACCTGCTCCAGTGTTCTTGTCTAGAAGCCCCATGGACAGAGGAACTTGGTGGGGTACAGTCCACCGGGTGCAAAGAGCTGGATACCGCTGAGCACGACTCTGGTAGGTGTACAGCCTCTGCGGTCTCAGGGATTACTTCCAGCCCCTGTTTAAATGCTGGAATATTTAGCATCTGGGGGTCTGGGGACACGGGCTGTGTCTGATTGAGCTCAAACTATTCCAGATTGTTAGGAATCTCCTCTTGAAACTTCTGTGTGATGCTGGCTCCAGCTGTCCCAGGGGCCAATCCAATATAATCACCGGGGATTTTCTGATACTTTATTAAGGGATAATTAATAAAATGGGCTACTTTAAAAAAAATGTGTTAAGGGCTTTTTATCTCTGAATGAATTCATCCATCAATACATTTATCAATACCAATTATGTAGAAATCACTGAGGTAGGCAGAAAAGAAAACCCACAAAAATAAATGGCACATTAACTGTCCTTACAGAGATATTAATAATAGTTCATTTGGGGAAAAAAGTTCATGCAACATGCTTGTCGTTTCTCTTTTCTTTGGAGGGGGAGATAAATTAGGGGTTTGGGATTACCAGATACACACTACGGTGTATAAAATGGGTAAATAACAAGGACCTACTGGATGGCACAGGAAACTAATAGCTCATAATACGATGTTAATGCCCCATAAAGGAAAAGAATCTGAAAACAAATATGCACACAGGTATAATGGAATCACTTTCCTGCATCCCTAGAAACCAACACAACATTGTAAATTCAGTATACCTTACAGTATACCTCAGCTGTTAAAAGTGTACCAACGTGAAGATGCGTGGATCACCAAAATTCAGCCTTTAGCTCACAGTGGCTTAGTGCCTGTGGAACAGAGGCTTTGTTCTAGGAGGAACATTCTCCACGAGGACAGTGTTTAGCTTTGCAGCAACCAAAAGCTGGCTTTTGCTCGGGGCAGGGGGCCCCCACCTTGCCCTTGGCTCACCTGCAGGGGCCTCCTCGAAGCCCTGGGCTTCCAGCCGAGGTCAAGGTCAG
>SJYC01131456.1:0-15981 GCA_006408675.1 Madoqua kirkii
TTTTTTATTTTACATCACTCTGTTTATTGGCTGATTTTTTAATTAACATTTAAAATATAATGTTTTCATTTTGTTAATATTTCTTCAGAAGTTGTGCAGATGACTGCAGATGACATTTTAATTCATTGCACCTATTGAGAGGTATTTGATGTTAGACTGTCTAAGATAAAGACAAAAATTTTTAAAAAATATATGTAAGTTAAGGGAATGTCCCTTGATGTCCTGCTTCCGATGCAGGGGGCTCAGGTTCAATCCCTGGTTGGGGAACAAAGATTCCACATGTCATGTGGACTAATCAAAATATAAAATAAAAAAACATTAACTACTACAACTAGAAAATATATATATGTGTGTAAGTTAAAAAGAATTCACATTAGACAAAATTTGAGTTAAACATTTCCGTCAAGATTGTTTCAATGAAACCAGTCTAGGTATTACTTTTTATTAAACACTTTCTATTTTTTTTAATAGTTTTGATTTCCTCTCAACGTAGCCTTTTATTCTTTCTTCTATCTAGATCAAACATTATATTAAAACAAAGAAGTAAAAGCCTCTTTATTTCCTTCTTTTCCCATCATGGGTTCTGCTTGTTCATAAATATGTTGATGGCTCTAAGTTCATATATAAGTGAAAGGCAGTGAGTCACAGTAGAATGCACCCATCATGCATGTTAACAAAGTAACTTTAACACCTGGTGTTTAATTAAGTGCAGCTTATCACCGTGATTGTTATTAAAGCATCAATACCTACGTGCTTGATACATGCATAAGACACCTATTAAGTTTGTTCCAAGAGGTGGTGGGGAATGCTATGCCATTTGTTCAAACAAATCCACACATTAACTGCTTCAGCATAATTTTCTTTTACAAGGCAGAGGTTGAATGTGAGGTTTAATTACCTTCAACAAAAGGCACAAGACACCAGCTTCTAAAATCTAGGTATGGACTTTCCTAAGCTAATAATTAATTATGCTCCTACATGGAGGCAGAATTTGAATCTGAACATTTTGATACCAGTTCTTTTAATTACTCTTTTATTTTTATGAGTCTTTAAAGGTAGAGTTTAGGTAGAACAATCTTTTCTTAATTTTTAAGTCACATGCACGACATTTATAAAGAAGGGTCAGGAATTAGGATTCCTGGTAACTCAATATTTGTGTTGAACTGCTTCTCGGTCACCATTCCCAGTACTCAGCGCCAGCTTGGTTTTCATAGGCAAAGGCAAAGCTTGCCTAGGTTTAAGTGACTTTGATTGAAGCAGATATCATGCATATTTCTCAAGAATGCTCGTAATTACCTATTTTTCTTGGCAAAAGTAACATGGCTTTTGAATGTGTTGTATTTTCAAAGACTTTTTCTTTTTTTTTGAGGGGTATAAAACATAATTCATTACTTTAAAATGTATTTACTAATTTTACAAAGTAACTTCTTAAATTGGGGCCAGGACAAAGTCTTTGGTTATCAATGAGGATTATTTTATGGAAGAGCCATCATTTAGTTGCATTTTCTCTGTTTTAGTTTTAGAGCAATACCTGAGGGTCACTGAATGCAAATTTCATTGCCTTCCCTTAAATAACGTTTAGAGCATTTTCAAAATAATTGTTTTACTAAGAGGAATGACAGTTACGATATTCGAACAGTTCAGACCTAGTGGGTGATTGACCTTTTTGTGCTGTGAGTTGATTTTCACCATGAATTAAATTAAAATAGTAACGGGGTGATGAAAATAATTAGATCGGTCCACTAAAAGAATTTCATTTAAGATGTTTTCTTGTTTTAGCTATACATAGAGTAGCAGGCAAATTGTATAGGAACTTTTGTTTGATTTGGCTGATTTCTTTGATTTTACTTTTTCCAAAGGTGGCGTTTGTAAATAAAGAGCAAAGCTTTTCTTAGATTTTTACGCGTAGTCATGGCAGGTTTTAAATATATTTGTTGCAAACGTGGACTCTGTAAATGTCTCTCAAATTTTAAGTGTGTACTTTTGCCAGGAACACACACACACTTGTAGTGCCACTTCTGAGTCATCTGGTCATATTTTACAGGCTCAAAAAAGACATTTCCAAGGGGAACGTACTAAAAACTTATGAAAAAAATCCTTCAGAAATTATCTCGTCCCCAAAAGTAAAATTCCAGATTTCAGGAAACAGCAAGCGAGAGCAGCTGCAAAAAACATTCAGGTTGAAACTGTGATCACTTTTCTATGAAGACGAACTTAGAAGTAACGTGGAGGTCATGACCAGACCCACTGGCCTGTATTTGGAAAACTGCTTTTCCTGTTAACAAGCCAGCAGTTCTTCACCAGGTGGATTAATCTGCCTCCTTGGCTCTTCTTCCATTATAATATTTAGAAGATTTTTTCCCCCTCCTCATAAAATTGGCAGTTTTAAAGAAGAAAACGCAGTCCTAAGAAATTTAATTTTCTTTTTAATTTACTTTCTTTAGATTTGCATGCTTCTTACCAACCTCTCAGTGCCTGTGAAGTTTCATCTCCTAAAGTCAGGGCTGGTGGCTCAGCAGGGACCCAACGGCCTGTGACTTCCCCAGGATATATTAGGACAGCCAGCCTTTGGAAAAATAAAAACAGTCTTATTTATAGTGAGGAAACCCTTGCTATTTCCTTGTCTCTGGATGCCAAGTATTTTATAGGATTTCTCCCTTTACAAATCAAAAGCAGCGTTTTAACCTGAGAAATCCCATAAACTCATGCTGACTCCATGTCTTCTCTAAGTCTGTTTTTCTTTATCCAGTGTTAAATTTTTATGGTCTTGGGTGATAACTTTAAAGGCCTATGTTGAAATCGAATTTTCGTGTTTCTGATTTGCTCTTGTAAGAGGAAATGCCGTGTCTTTCCTTTTTCACGTGTGAGAAAGAAGAAGAACCAAAACAAGCCTTCTGCAGGGCCCCGAGCTGAGAGGCGTCTGCTGCTCTGGCCGGACCCGAGTGCTCAGATTGGGAAACCCCCAGAGAGCTCAGTCTCACCGAGGCTGGAAATTCCAAAACGACGTTTGGATGTTTAGGTTTTGAGATTGAAAAGCGACTGATGCTAAAGGCTGATTCAGGAACAGCTACTGTGTTTTCACTTCCTGGATTTGAAACATGAGTTTGAGCAAACTCTGGGAGAGAGTCAAGGCCAGAGGCGCCTGGCGTGCTGCACGCAGCCTGTGGGGTGGCAAAGAGTTGGGCACCATTTAGCGACAGAACAACAGCAAGAACTGTGTTTCCACTTCCCGGTTTGGACACTGGATACTGAGCGACCACTGGGCAGGGTTCTGGAGGGAATTGAAGATGTGACTGCCGCTAACCCTGGAAGCTTTTCTTATCTTGATTTTACGTCAGGAGAGCAGTATCTGGCTTACACAGCCGGGATCTGGGGGCTGCGGGTTTACTTGCCCGGCTCTATCTTTATTTCTTGTACCTAGATATCAACTGCCTTTAAACTGGTGGGGGCGGGGAAAGGTTGCAATCCCCTTTGATAAGGGGATTTTGGACCTCCAGCTCTAGTATATAGGCGCTAAATAGACATCTGCTTGTGTGAGTTGCCTGGGGGAATAGATAATGGGGAAAAATCTACATGGAAAGCGAAAGGCTATGTTTAAAGTCAATAGGATAAGTGGAATTTAATCAGGAAAGTCAGCATCTAAATCAATTTAGTCTCCCTACTCTTTTTTATTTGCCAGTAGGGATGGTGAGCTGCTGTCTGCCTACGTGTACAGAGCAGAGTCCGGCTGTACGTGATCTCTTAGCGATCAAAGTGGACTCCAACACCAGTTTATGGTAGAAGCAGACTTATGTTCCCAAGAGCTCTATATTCCTTCAGGCTCCTCCTAATTTTTTGACCTCCAAAGCCCATGTTAAGTCTGAAAATGTTAAACCACTGTGTCTGGCCCCTGGTCTTCCCAGGTGGGAACCTGGGTAAAGAACTGCCTGCCAACACAGAGACCGAGAAACTAGGGTTCAAGCCCTGGGTTGGGAAGGTTCACAGGAGAAGGAAATGGCAACTCACTCCAGTATTCTTACCTGGAACATTCCATGGACAGAGAAGCCTGAAGGGCTACAGTCCATGGAGTCACAAAGAGTCAGGCTCGACTGAGCACGCAGCTGGTGTCTGCTGCAATGCTCTAACCACTGGAGAGCTGTGTGATCTTGGATAAGATCCTTAACCTCTCCATGCCATTCTCCTCCAGGAAAAATAGCACACACCTCACAGGGTTGTTGGAAGGTTTACACATGTCAGTGTATCCAAAGCACTTAAAACAATGTGTGGAATCTTGTCCGTCCTCTTTGTGCATAGACCATCTTGCTTTATCCTCACCTGCCCCGGGAGGTTAGAAGCATTCTTTCTTATCTTCTGCCTTAGCCTGGGGTCCTGTAAAAGCAAAAGTGAAGTCGCTCAGTCTTGTCGGAATCTTTGCGACCCCATGGACAGTAGCCTACCAGGCTCCTCTATCCATGGGATTTTCTAGGCAAGAGTACTGGAGTGGGCTGCCACTTCCTTCTTCAGGTGATCTTCCCAACCCAGGGATGGAACCCAGGTCTCCTGCATTGTAGGCAGACATTATACCATCTGAGCCACCAGGGAAGCCTTTGTTTGCAAGCAAACCCCGTGGCCAGTAAATAATCCCTGAGAGGAAAGGATTGGGGAGGGAAACAAGGAAGGAGGGAGAATCAGTGTAAGGTCATCTGGGTGTGATTCCACGCAGCCTTTTGAAAAGGCTCAGGAAATGCGTCCAAGATCTTTCTACTTGGGGAGCAAAAGAGAGGAAGGTTTATCCGTCAGCTTCCATCCTCCCGTCAGTCAGGGCTGGTCACTGCCACACTCCGTTTATACCTGCTTGATTATGTCCTGTGGGTGCCATCCGCAGAGATGCCAAGGACACTCTGACCCAAGTCTGTGCCGAGTGGCTGCCCTTGTGCCCCCTCAGAGCTGGTGGGTGCTGAGCCCAGCTGTTCCCTCCAGAGTGACAGGGTAAGGGGTGGGGAAGAGAGTGTATGGAGTCCTGTAAAAGTGTCTAACACACCCCCATTTTATAGATGTGAAAACCGAGTGTCTCAGAGTAACTGAGGCCACCTGGCTATTAACTCACAGAACCGGGTTTCATCATTCCAGAGCTTGGCTTTTTCCATTCTGTCATATACTCTCCGTCTGAACCCTCAGGGAAGCCCATAAAAATATCCTGTGTGTGAAGTCACTTCAGTTGCGTCTGACTCTGCCGCAGACTCCTCTGTCCATGGGGATTCTCCAGGAAAGAATCCTGTAGTGGGTAGCCATGCCCTCCTCCAGGGGATCTTCCCCACCCGGGGACTGAACCTGAGTCTTACATCTCCTACAGTGACAGGGAGGTTCTTCATACCTGGGACGCCCATGTAATCTCTAATCCTTAGCAAATCTTCTCCACTATGCTTTCTTTCTTTTTTCCCCCTCTATTAGGCTTAAGGATGTATTCATTTCTGCTTAAAAGTATAATTTTTGCACACTTTTAGATGACTGGGTTAAAAAGTAGTAACATGATTGAAAAATGCTTGAGATTAAAACAGGAAACATTTTTATATTGGAGAGAAATTCAAATGCCAAATTGTAACATATCATGAACATCTCAACTTCTTTTAATTTCTGTTGAGTTTTCATTTTCTAAAATAATATTGTGTTTAATAGAGATGAAATGAAATTCAAAGAAAAATGGGAATGTTGCCAGTGGTAAAATTTTACCCTGAAATTACAGTTACTAAAAAATCTCTTTTTTGTTCTCGCTCTCCACCTTTGCCCTAAATAAAGTATATGTGTTTTCCTGGGTACTAGGGGCTGTGATATTTCTCAGGGAAACAATCTAACTATGATACCATTTTCAGAAGACACATACCAGGGACTTCTCTGGTGGGCCAATAGGTGAGATTCTGAGCTCCCAGTGTGAGGGGATTTGGGTTTGATCCCTGGTCAGGAAATTAGACCCCATAAGCTGCAACTAGGGCCTGGTACAGTAATAAATAAATAAACAAATAAATAAATAAATAAGACATGGCTTTGTTCTTGAGCCAGGCCAGTATAATCTGTGATTTTATTGTGGTTAAATATGCAGTATCTTTGATTATATATGTAATTTGAGTACTGTTTAAGATGCGACTGGCATTAGATGGAGCATAATATTTCTCCTCAAAACTTACAAATGAGACATCTCTAGAATGATAAATATTAGAGTCTCTGACTTAGACACATAAATAAAAATACAAGTCTTGATCAGATCCATTAATTTATCTGTTCTAAAAATCCACGTGGTGAGCTCAGTGCTGGCGAGAGAAAGACGAAGGACGTTCCTCGCCCCCTTCCACGCCCTCTTGATGTTCCCTGTGCCCTTGAGAAGTTAGATGAAAACTGAGTAGGTATGGAGACCATCGTTTCTGGATTATTATCATAGTTTATGTTTTTGGCCTGATCTTTCTACCACTCACCTGCCTTCTTGCCGTCCCTACCTGCCTTTACGCTTTCCCTTGCTCCCAGCTACTGCGAACACTTATGGTTATCCTGTTTTCCTACTCTGTCCTAGAATCTCTTTGAACCTGCTGCCAGGAAGGTCTTTTCCCTTTCCAGCTGCCCCTGCCACTTCCTTGGGAGGGACTGTAGGCTTCCCCCAGACTCAGGACGGAGGCTCTGGACCCTGGACTTCCTGTGCTGCTGGGGTCTTCCTTGCCTGTGTCCCCGCCCTGACCCGCTGGTGCCTTCACATTCAGGCCTCTCTGCCTTCACATTTCTGCCTCTGAGTGTATTCAGAAAGGGGCTGTGTTTGCTGAGTTTGCTGTGAAACGAAGAATTCCTCTTTGCCACTGGTCACAGGCAGTTTGATTTTACTGAGCCTTTGTGTCGTTTTCTGATGCTTCTTTTCCTAAAATTCACTCATTCATTCATTCTATCTGTGGTTGTCGCGAGTCTTCCTTCCTGCAAGCGCGCTTCCTCCAGCTGCTGGCTGGAGGGGCCTCCTCTTGGGCGACACTCGGGGCTTTTCACACCGGTGCTTTCTCTTGCTGCGGAGCTCGGGTTCCAGGGCCCCGGCTCCTGTGGTTGCGGCACGCAGGCTCGGGTGTTGTGGCGTGAGGGCTCTAGAGTGTGAGGTGCTGGACTGGGAGCACAGTGGCTGTGAGGCACAGCTTGGGTTGCCCTGCGGTACGCGGGATCTTCCCTGACCAGGCCAGCAGATTCTTATCCACTGTAACACCAGGAAAGCCCCTCACCTTTCTTTTGTTTGGGGTTGTTGAACTTATGGGTATGTGTGTTGAACTTGGATATGTGAATTTATATAGTTTTCATCAAATATGAAATGATTAAAAAAACTCATAATTTTCTTTGTTTGATATTACTGTAGCATGTGTGTGTGTGTGTGTGTGTGTGTGTGTGTGCACGTGTGAGTGTGCTCAGTCACTAAGTCCTTTCTGACTGTGCGACCCCATGGACTATAGCCTTCCAGGCTCCTCTGTCCATGGGATTCTCCAGGCAAGCATACTGGAGTGGGTTGCCATGCCCTCCTCCAGGGGATCTTCTGGGAGCAGGGGAGGAACCCAGGCCTGCTGCGCTGGCAGGTGGATCTTTACCACTGAGCCACCTGGGAAACCCAGTGTAGCCTTGCTAGCTTTCTTTTGATAGAATCAGCACTGCATCTTTCTCATCCGTTCACTTTTAACCTACTTATGTTTTATATTTAAGGCGAAGTTTGTTGAAGGCAGTGTATAGTGAGAACTTGCTTTCTTTGATCTATTTTGACAACTGCTGCATTTAATTGACGCCTTTAGACCACGTATATGTAAAGTAGCTATGACTGTGTTTAAATCTGCTCCCTTATTTTGTTTTGTATTTGTCTTATCTGTTCCTTGTTTTCTTTTCTCTCTTCCTGCCTTCTTTTGGGTCAATTTTGTGTTTTTGGCGATTCCATAGTATCTCCTTTTTGACATTAACAATAACTAATGTGCAGCTGTGATTTGTTGGGGTGGTTGATTTATGTCCTATAATGCAATTTAAACTTGTAACAATTCTTGTTAATAGTGTAAGAATCTTGTAACCGTAAATTTCCACTTATTGCATCTTGATTTTGTGCTATTATTAAAAGATGTTTTATTTATGCATTCATTATAACTCCCTCAAACCATTTTATTATTTTTCGTTTTAAACAGTCTTTTGTTTTTAAGAGATTTAAATAGTTTCCTCTTTCATTACTTTAGAGATACTGCTCCATTGTCCTCTGACATTGCTTTCAGTGAGTTATCTATTATCGTTCTCGTCTCTATTTCTCCGGGCATAGTATGTCTCTTTTCTCTGCCTTTTAAGAATTTTTCTTTTTCCCTGGTTTTGGGCGATTTGATTTTGATATGTCTCCGTGTAGTACTCTCCATGTTTGAACTGCTTGGGGCTTGTTAAACTTCTTGGATATGTGTGTATACAATTTGCATTGCATTGGGAAAGCTTTTTGGCTATTACTTCAACTTTTAAAAGTTCTCCTCCTTCTCCCGTGTCTTCATGAGGCTCGCACTTACATTAGGACTGCAGGAACCGCCCTGTAGCTGAGCAGCACTCTATTCTGAGCACCCTAAGCACCTTCAGACGCACCCAGCTTTGTCTCCTCAGCTCCCCGGGTTCTTCAGACTCCGCCTGGGCTGATCCCTGCGCTGACTCCGCTCGGCTACTTTCTCCAGGCCGCAGGCTGCCGCGGCCGCAGCACGCACCCCTTTAGCGTCGTCTGCCGCTCTTACTCGTCGCCTAATGTCTAAGGTCTTGAAAAATCATCACTTCATACATACCTTTCTGGTGGACTAGTCGTTTCAGTTGAGAGGACAAGTGCAGTTTCTGTCCTTCCAGTCTGAACTTTTACTTTTCCTACACCTACTACATACTTACACCTAAATTTTATAATCTTAAAACCAGTAAATATTCAAATATTTACCATTTGGAATACTTACCCTGTGTGGAAGAGAATAAGGGAAACTGGTGGCTGAGAAATTAAGTAGAAATAAGATCAAATCCCAGCTTTAAGTTCCCAACTGCAATTTTTTAGACATTTCAGTATTCAGTGACGAAACACCGAAAGATTTTGGTCTGAAAGTGATTGAAGTTTTGCTGATAAACATTAACCTAAGGCTGAGACATACCATAACATCGTTATCGAGAAGCTCTACACTTAGCCTGTCTAGGTATGAATCTTGGTTCTACCATATATAGCAGTGCAACCTGAATAAAGTAACTTAACTTTTCGGTATCTCACTTCCCTCAGGAACTTCCCAGGTGACTCAGTGGGAAAGAATCCGCCTGCCAGTGCAGGAGATGTAGGAGATACAGGTTTGATCCCTGGGTCAGGAAGATCCCCTGCAGAAGGAAATGGAAGCATCCTGCAGTGTTCTTGCCTGGAGAATCCCGTGGACAGAGGAGCCTGGCAGGTACAGCCCCTGGGGTCACAAAGTCAGACGCGACTGATCAGTTTGGCACAGCATAGCCCACACGGTTCCCTCAGTCTTAAAATAGAGTTCAGTTCGGTTCAGTCACTCAGTCATGTCCTACTCTTTGTGACCCCAAGGACTGCAGCACGCCAGGCCTCCATGTCCCTCACCAACTGCCAGAGCTTGTTCAAATTCATGTCCTTTGAGTCAGTGACCATCCAACCATCTCATCCTCTGTCGTCCCCTTCTCCTCCTGCCTTCAATCTTCCCCAGCATCAGGGCCTTTTCCAGTGAGTCGGCTGTTCACATCAGGGGGCCAAAGTATTAGAGTTTCAGCTTCAGCATCAGTCCTTCCAATGAGTATTCAGGACTGATTTCCTTTAGGATGGACCGGTTTGATAAAATAGGGTAATTATGAGCATTGTATGAGCTCGTGTTTGTGAAATATGCAGATAAGTGCTTGGCACACAGTTAATTCCTGTGGCCGTGGACGTGGATTTTTCCACAAGAGGTCCAGGTGTGATGCTCAGAGGGGCAGGAGAAGCAGTTGTGTATCCCAGGAGAGAGAGCCCAGCCTGAGAAATACTTACCTATCAGACGACCCTGGGAAAATGATAGCTGGAAAGGTGGGTAGAGAGAAGATGGCCCAAGAATGACTTGAGATAAGTGCTTGGCACACGGTTAATTCCTGTGGCCGTGGACGTGGATTTTTCCACAAGAGGTCCAGGTGTGATGCTCAGAGGGGCAGGAGAAGCAGTTGTGTATCCCAGGAGAGAGAGCCCAGCCTGAGAAATACTTACTATCAGACGACCCTGGGAAAATGATAGCTGGAAAGGTGGGTAGAGAGAAGATGGCCCAAGAATGACTTGGAATGAGATGGAAGCGTTCAGGAGACACAGAGAAACGTACGTGAGGTAAAGAGGAGAATCAGGACCACCCCAAGTGACGTAATTCCTGGGAAACAGGAGTGTCAAGAAGCAAGGAGTCTGCAGACCTAAGAAAGAGAAAAAGACACGGTGTGCGAAGGATCCTTGGTGACCTTCAAGGAAATCATTTCAGCCAAGTCTAAGTATCAAAACTGATTGCAGTGGGCATGGAAGGATGGTGAAATCACGGAGCGTTTGCATAGCCTGTTTCTCAAAAGATTTTGTGCTGATTAGATAACATCGGGAAAGTAGATTGAAGGTTGAGTTTGGTGAAGTCAAGAATTCCCTTTCCTCCCCACCCCGGCATCACAATTTTACAGGGACAGATTGGAGACAGAATGTCTAACAAAAGAATTTCCGACCTCAGAGAAGGCTGGGGAGGGAGGTTCTCTCCGGCAGCGGTGCTTTTTCAGCATTCTTTGTATTACCTGACACCTAGGGCCTCTCAGTGCCTTGCCATCTGTGTTTATATTAGCAACACTTTGTTGCCTATTTACTTATGCGTCAGATTCACCTGGTGAGCTTGTTAAAATGAAGATTCCGGGGCCTGCCTTTAGAGATTCCATTTCAATAGGTCAGGGGTGAGGTCCAGGAATCTGCCTATAAAAATGTTTATATGCAGGTTTTGAATCAGCAGTACAGTCACATGGCCCCAAAGGTGCAAAGTGATGAGAGTGAGACCCCGCTTTCCCACAGGCGCTCCTTAGCCTTTCTGTCCCTCTGTTCCAAAGCATTCATTTATCAGGTTCCTTTGTACCCTTCAGGGAATTTCAAAACCTCACTTGCCCTTTGTTGTTCTTGTCTTTAAGAAATGGAGAGACTTGAGCTTAGATATAATCCTGGGGTTGGAGCTGTCAGCTGAAGGAGAGAGTCTGAACAAGGCGGGTGAGAGAGCACATCGCTGAACACGATCGATGGTTGGTGGGACGGGTGAGCAAACCTCCCCTCTCGAGACTTCTCACTTGCAAACTGCAGATCTGTCTGCCAGTGCAGGAGACATGGGTTCGATCTTTGAGTTGGGAAGATCCCCTGGAGAAGGAAATGGCAACCCACTCAAGTATCCTTGCCTACAGAACGCCGTGGACAGAGGAGCCTGGCGGGCTACGGTTCACAGGGTCGTTGCAAAGGGTTGGACGTGACTGAGTGACTGATCCATAAAAGGAAGACCTGGAAATATGTGGTCTTCACTTACTGGCTTCCTGACTACATCAGCTTCAGGGGCAGAAATCTTTTTTTTTTTTTAATGACAGCTGCTTATATATTTATTTATTTCCGTTGAGGCATGTGAGGCTTCCCAGGTGTCTCAGTGGTAAAGAATCTACCTGCTGGTGCAAGAGATGCAAGAGATGTAGGTTAGATTCCTGGGTCAGGAAGATCCCCTGGAGTAGGAAATGGCAACCCACTCTAGTATTCTTGCTTGGAAAATTCCATGGACAGAGGAACCTGGCGAGTTGCAGTTCATGGGGTCACGAAGAGTCAGACACCACTGAATGACAAAGCATATGAGGGAGCTTAAGTTGCTCCAGGTGACGTCTAGTTCCCTGACCAGGGACTGAGCTCAGGCCCCCTGCATTGGGAGTGCAGAGCCTTAACCACTGGACCACCAGGGAAGCCCCTTATAATAAAAATTTTTTTTTTCTTTATGATGGGAATCACTTTTAAGATCTTTCTTGACTTTCCTGCCTGTTTCTGTTTTATGTTTTGGGTTTTTGACCGAGTGGCATGTGGGGTCTTATCTCTCTGACAGGGACTGAACCTTCACCCCTTCCACTGGAAGGCTGAATCTTATCCAGCAGATTGCCAGCGAGGTCCTCAGTGGTAGTAATCTTGAATGTGTGTGAGAGACCATAGTCAGTTACATGTATGATTCTTCTTCTTTTTTAAATTTTTTTGATGAAGTGCCACTGATTTGCAATGTGTGTACATGTATGTTTTTTCCTTGCTTACTCATTTTCTGTTTTTTAATATCAACATTACTAGACTGAAAAGTGATTAGACATGTGCCCCTCTGGTTCTCTGAAAACTTGAACTCTATACATCTTTCATGATTTCCTTTGGATGTCAGGCCATCTGCTCTCACTGAATTCAAAAGATATGACTTCACAACATGAAAAATATTTCAATAAATAAAGACCAGCACATGCTGCCGAATCCCCCTTGGTTCTCTCATGTTCTGTTTATCTGCCTCACCTTCTGCATTTTAAACAATGCTTCTGTCAACATTGTGAGTGCTCAAGTTTCATTATTATCTAAGAGTAAATGACCCTCTTACTAATAAGATTCTCCAGTTCTCAGCATATTTTTGGTGAAAGATGGCTGTAAATATACAACGATGATAAAGAGTGAAGATTCTGGGGAGTTTTGTGGAGTTCTCCTTTGGGCAAGAGAGTTGCATTTTTAAAAACATTTCTTGTTCTTTATATTTTAAAAACAGTAGTAATTTTGGAAAGTCCAACTCAAGTGGTTTAGAATGAACAGTTCTTCTTGACTCATTTAAAGTCTCATGCAAAAGCTCAGAATGCAACCATCTCGATTAAAAACTATTCCCACTGAGCTGGTACTAAACTCAAGGTACCTGGGGAATGGTGGTGCAGATTCACAGAAGGGATCTTTGAAATGAGCTGGATATGGATTCAGGCTGAAAACTGTCCTGTAAAATCTTAACAGTGACTGGATGTTTCAGGGGAAAAAAATGAAAGGAATGAGGTGAAAGATTATAATAACACTGAGAAGGAAAAAAATCCAATTCTATTAAGTATTCTTTCAAAGGTTTGTCCTTTTAAATTATATTGAAGATAATTAGTTTGTGAACACTGTGGTTATGGATGTGGGTTTCTTTCCCCCACCAATAGGAAAGATTGGAAGCAGGAGGAGAAGGGAATGACAAAGGATGAGATGGTTGGATGGCATCATTGACTCAGTGGACATGAGTTTGAGCAAGCTCTGGGAGCTGGTGATGGACAGGAAAGCCTGGCATGGTGCAGTCCATGGAGTTGCAAAGAACTGGATATGACTGAGCCACTGAACTGAACTGAATCAATATTAGGTTAATTTATATTTGAAAATCTGTTAATGTCCTTTAAGAGATGGATAGTCTATTTAAGATGAAGGTAAGTAGAGGACATTAATTCACTTAATTGAAGGAATGCTTAAAGACGGGTGATTTTTCCTGGCTTTAGAAAGAGAAAGAAATTTTTGTTAGTGTGTTTTTGTATTCATCTTGCCTTTGAGATTTCTACTAAAAGCAGCTATATAAAATAATTCAAGGAGTAATAGAAAAATGGATATCTAAGACTTTTGTTGTGGTATTCTTTGGCATTATTCATAAATAAACATTTGATAGTACTCTTTGAAGGATATTACAAATTTCTAGCATTAGTTAAAATACAAATATAGCACAATAAGCAAAAAATACCTGAGTATAACACTCTTACATTTCCTACAGATAGCAAATGTGTAAACATCGTAGATTATTGGAACTATGAAAATTTGTTTTTAAAGTTTGAGAGAACAGATAGTAGTGACATTTTCCACTTATAAAGAATCATAAATTCGAAGTTGGGACTGCATCTTTGAAGCTGATGGAACACTTTCAGAAATAAGTGAGAGAACAATCACTGTAGATATTTAGGAAGTAAGGAGACCAACGAACTTGATTGGAACCAATAATACCTCTCAATTTGCCATTTCAGAAAAGTCACAGACTTCTAATATGAATAATATATAAATATGAAAACAGGAATCTGGAGGTAGCTTACCGCATTTCACCCAGAGCAAAACAAAGTATAATCAATGTCCACAAATAGTTAATTGCTAAGGAAAATAAAGCCCATGTTAGATTTTAGTCCTAAAGTGAAACTGAAAGTCGCTCAGTCACGTCCAACTCTTTGCAACCCCCTGAGCTGTCCATGGGATTCTCCAGGCCGGAATACTGGGGTGGGTAGTCTTTCCCTTCTCCAGGAGATCTTCCCAACCCAGGGATCAAATGCAGGTCTCCTGAATTGCAGGCAGTTTCTTTACTACCTGAGCCCCAAGGGAAGCCCTTTAGTCCTAAAATATCCATTAAAGAATGAGAGTCTGTGATTGGCATTTACACTCTGCTATATTTAAAGCAGATAGCCAACAAGGACCTACTGTATAGTACAGGAAACTCTGCTCGATATTATGTGAAAAAAAAAAAAGAAAAGAACAATATGAGTAATCTAATATTAAACTATGATCCGTGATGGTTTCCAATATTATAAGCATCTCCATTTTGGAAGGTGGCAGTTACACCATTGCCCAAGCCATTGTGGTGGAGAAAAGCGTCACAGGAATGTAAAACAGAAAACAGTTTGTTAGGTGGAGTCATAATCTATCCTATGCATTTTAATATTGGCCTTGAAATTTAATTTTGCTCTAGTAATTAACAGAAACCTAAAAATCAGAGTGCTTGTGAAAAATGTCTATTTTTTTCTTTAAAAAATATTTTTGCTGCAAATCTTAAAATCCCATTGTCTTCAAAAGGACAAAATCTTGCTACCTGAATGAGATGACATTTCAGACCGCTCTAAAGCCTCCCCTAGAATCGTCTTTCCTGCCTTTGTGGCTCACTGATGGCAAAGATAGTCTTTTTGGACTGATGGTAAGTCATTCAGGAGATTTATTTCATCAGTTAATAATCAAAGAGAAAGGAAAGCAGGACTGAATTCTGAAGTTCAACACTAAAAAAATCTCCTGCTTAGATGGACCCATTTTAGCATTTTGCTGAAGTGGGCTACGATATCCAACACCACTACAGTTTCAGTGTTCTTGTTTTTTCTAACCACTGGAGTCTGCTTAGAGCTGAGTAACTGGACAACAAAATTGTTATGGAAGAAATTCACACAGGAAATTGAGCATCTTCCACGTTGACTATTCTGAAACCATAAGGCACAGTGCAAAACTTTATTGTTGGATCAAGTATGGGTTTGGATAACAAGATAACCCTTAAAACAATTTAACCTCAATGCTTTCCTTTACAAGGAGGCAACATTTTGTTGTTATAAATATTGGTCCAAAGAATTAGTATTAATATTTTTAGGATTGTTTTATGGTGAATAAACGTGAAACAGGGCATTTAGAAAAAAATTTACATCTATAAGTATTGGAGAAATTTTACCTTTTAAATAAATACGCTATCCTTTAAAATGTCAATAAATGAGAAATTTTTTAGTTTTTCTCTTATGAATTGTCACTACTTTCTCAGTGAAGATTCTGGCTTATTTGGTACAAGGAAACTTTGTTATTGTTCAGGCAGGTGTAAAACAAAATCATCTTTGCTTTTCATTTATCTTAACAGAAAATAAAATAGATGCTTTAGAATTGGGAGAATGGCACTGAAACATGTAAACTATCATATAAGAAATGAAGCGCCAGTCTATGTTCAATACAGGATACAGGATGCTTGGGGCTGGTGTACGGGATGATCCGGGAGATGGTGTGGGGTGAGAGGTGGTAGGGGGCTTCGGCATTGGGAGATCACGTACACCTGTGGGTGATTCATGTCAATGTATGGCAAAACCAATACAGTATTGTAAAGTAACATAAAGTATAAAAAAATTTAAAAAAAGAAAAAGAAAAAGAAAAAAGATAAGGAAAATATATAGGAAAACTGAAGAACA
>SJYC01131457.1:0-20133 GCA_006408675.1 Madoqua kirkii
AATAAAGTATAAAAAAATTTAAAAAAAAGAAAAAGAAAAAAGAAAAAAGATAAGGAAAATATAGAGGAAAACTGAAGAACAGGTAGAAAAAGCTAATGGGACTTATAGTCCATAGTGATCATTATATGTACTATTGTCTTTCCAAGAATTATAGTTTTTAAAAATTAAAAAAAAATAAATTAAAAAAAGCATTACTAAAAGGAATGGACTTTTTTGGATATAAGTTTACTCTCCATCTTTTATTTTTCTGTCCTCACTGTGTAAGTTCTTAATCTATAATCTTGCTAAAAGATTAAGAAAAGATTTTAAATATGCGGGTTATGTAATGAGGCTTCTACTTAATGAGTTCTCTGCTTTTGGGCAGGGGCAGGGGATTGATCAAGGAAGCTCTATTTTCCCCACACCCAGTTCTTCTCAGCTCTCATCTTGCACTTGGATACATGCCTTCCAGTGTCTCCTAAAGTAAAATAGACACTGGTAAAGGTTCTGTACTGTGCCACAAACTTTTCACTCCTTTTTCTTTCTCTGTTATTTTTTTGCTCTGATTAAAGTAAAAGAGACTAAAAAAAAAAAAAGAAAGTAAAGAAACAACTAAAAGGAGCTAAAGAAACATTGTAGCTTTTGCGCTATTCAGGAAGTTTTCCGCTGGTGGATGGCTTGCAAGGACTCATTTGCATTAGAATGACCCCGCTTTGGTTTCCTTGTGTAACATTAAAAAATCACAGTATTTCCTTAACGGAAGCCCAGACACTGTATGGTTTGTAAAATTACCACAGTTGTACAACTAGGTCTTTACTTCTCTGTGAACTGGTCACTTCGAATAGTGTCTTAGAATAAGAAAAGTCCCCGCTCCCGCTGTGTGTGTGTGTGTGATTTTGTTTTGTTAAAATCAAAAGGGTGGTATTCTTGCTACACAATAGCATTATTCGTGGAGCGCCAAAATTTACAGTGTGAGCAATGGTTGCCTGGACCTGGCACAAGCTTTGTTAGTAGGCGATTTAAGAAATGCTACTGAAAAATAATACCCATACCCAGGTGGCTCAGTGGTGAAGATTCAGCCTGCCAATGCAAGAGTCTCAGGAGATGCAGGTTCAATCCCTGAGTCAGGGAGATCCCTTGGAGGAGGAAATGGCAACCGACTCTAAAATTTTTGTCTGGAGAATCTCATGGACAGAGGAGCCTGGAGGGCTACAGTCCACGGGTTGTCAAAGAATCAGACACACCTGAGCACGCGTGTGCTGGAAAAACAACAGCAACAAGAACAACTCGAGGAAGATACAAGTGTTTCTGACTGGGTGCATACCTACAATGTTTTTAAAAATAAAGAGCTACATTACAATTGTTTGACAAAGTAGACTCAATGAATTTATTCATAAGGAAAAACATTGATAAATCTTTTCTGCACATTGTTAATGCTTGGTATACACAGCCACAGACAATTCAATTAGGCTTTGGGTTTTTTTTTTGAGAAAAAAAAAGAAAAAAGGTGGGTAAAACCCTCCAACACAGAGGAACTTTCTTCTTCATACAAGTTACATCAAGAAGAAATATTGATGTAATGTTACATAAATATTGCTGGTAAGATTTGTCACATGTATTTATTGCACAAATAAATATTGATGCAAATATTTGTCATGTGGGTCAGTAGTTTACTTATTAAATTGGGTTGCTGTTTGTTTGCTCAGTTGTGTCTGACTCTTTTGTGACCCCATTGACTTGGACCAGCCAGGCTTTTCTGTCCCTGGGACCTCCCAGGCAAGAATACTGAAACGGATTGCCATTTCCCTCTCCAGAGTGTCTTCCTGACCCAGGAATTGAACCCAAGTCTCCTGCTTGGCGGGTGGATTCTTTACCACGGGCCACCTGGGAAACCCTTTTAAACTGTGGTAAAATATAAGTAACAGTATTTGTCATTTTCACTATTTGTAAGTGTCAGTCCAATGGCATAAAATATTTCATAGTGTTGCGTAACCATCAACACTGTCTATACCCTAAACTTTTTCATTGTTCCCGATAGAGACCCTTTGTCATTAAACAATCAAAATCTCTTCCCTCACTTCTTATAGCTTCTACTCTATGTTCTGTCTTTATGAATTTTCCAACTCAGGTGCCTCTGAAAAATGAAATAATAAAATATTGGTCCTTCTGTGTCTGATTTATTTCACCAAGTATAATGTTTTCAAGATCCAGCCAAGCTGTAACATATATCAAAATTTGATTCCCTTTATGGCTGAATAATATTCCATTATGTGTACAAGCCACATTTTGTTTATTTATTTAGCTGTTGATGGACACTTGGATTGCTCCCCACTTTTGGTTATTGTAAATATTGCTGCTGTGAACACGAGATGCCAGTGTCTATTGGCGTCCCTGCTTTCATTTCTTCTGGATTCTGTGTCTGGGAGTGAACTTGCTGGGTCTTGTGACTATTCTGTGTATAACCTTTTAAATATTTGCTACACTGTCTTCCACAGCAGCTGTGCCATTTTTTTTTTGTAGAGTGAAAATGTAGATTCAGAATCTGGTTAAGTTCTAAAGTGCCTTTTGCCATGAAAAGAAAGCTGTCATTTTATTTCCTTCAAATATTTCCTATTCATTGTGCTAATGGAAATGTACTGATTATAGTTGAATCTCTGATATTCTGGGAAATTCATTTAAATTGTTGCCTAGATGAAAATGATTTTAATTAGATTATTCTACAGAGAACATTAGAGAAGTACAATGGTCCACATCTCAGCACTTTCCGAGGTAATTTTTCTCTCTTTCCACTGCCTCTAATCTGGAGCTTCTCTCTTTCTCTCTTTGCTTCACTGGCAGACTAGGTTTTTTCAATGACTTTTCATTTTCTGCAAAATCAAGCTGAAACCCTGAGCACAGTATTTATTGCTCTGTCCAAATCCTCTGAACTATATTTCCTATTCTTCTCTCTGTATCTAACCCTGCGGGTATTCAAAGTTGATGGCAAGCCGTAATTATGTTTGCAATTTTCAACATTTGGTCCTGCTATGATTCCTACAAAGAAGAGCACATCTATCCTCTATTTAGTCTTTTTTTTCTTTTTAGTGAATTAAAAAAGGTTTATTGAAGTATAATTAGTTTACAGCACTGTGTTAATTTTTTCTGTACAGCTAAGTGACTCAGTTACTCACATACATGTTCCTCTTCATATTCTTTTCTACTGTGCTGTGTCACAGAATACTGAATATAGTTCTCTGTGCTACACAATAGAACCTTGTTGATTTTCCATCCTGTGCATATTAATAGTTTGCCTTTGCTAATCCCAAGCTCTCATCCCTCTCCTTCATTCATTTTTAAATCTCAGGCCGCATGCCGCCTCCTTCGTGGAACCTTCTGTTTCAGCTCTTTCCAATTCTCCCTCCGAGTCTACTATCTCTGGCTCTCAGCATGCTGTCTGGTCTACACAGATGGGTCCCCAGGCCTGTGGGGAACCCTGGCGGGAGGTCAGAGGAAAGAGGGGCAAGAGGTCAGGGAATTTCGTCCTTGGCTCCCGCTGGGAGGTCACTTCTGGCTGGTCACGGCCTTTGACTAAAGCTTGCTGCTTCTCTGCAGGCATGCATCCATCCCCCTCAGCTCTGAGTGAACCCTCATCCCTTCAAGCTCGGGTGGTAACAGCTCCTGCTGGTTCTGGCCCTAGGGTACTGGGCTGTGGTTCCCCAACGCCCACACCTCTATTTACAGAGCTCCTTGTGTAAATAAACCCTCTCAAAATTCCCTAACTTGTTTTCTCCAGGGACACTTCCTGCCTCACCCTCCTTCCTCACCCGGGGTGGAAATTGATCTCCACTCTGTCCAAATCCTTGGAGTGGCTAATCCCTCTTTTATGAAACTTAACACAGAATATATTTTAATAATTGATGCATCTATTAATATTTTAACTCTCATTTTCAGGTGGTAAATTTCCTATGGGAAGATATTGTATTCTACTTGTTTTTTACATTTCTTGTGCTCCATCTCTAAAAGGATGATTTAAAAAAAATGACTATTATAAAAACCACACTACAATGAATACCTTTGGCTGTAGGTAAAGTGTTTGACAGTCATCATAAACTCATCATGCCCATGGAGGATATACCCTGAAAGGTCATCTAATTTCAGAGAAAGAAAAATGCTGAGATGCATTAAAAACAAATGACAACAATATTATTGAAAAAGCTGTCATGACCTTTATTAAATAGAGACTTTGAAAACTAATAGCTGCTTCTGCACAGAATTATTTTGAAAGAGCATGAGGTTGTGCTGTTTTAAGCCATAACAAATAGATAATTAAACCCACAGCAGAGCACTTCTTTTAAGCAATATATTGGGCACACAGAACTTACAGATGGAAATTTATGAAGCACCATCTTGCAAATAACTCTGATCAAACTGGGAATTTCACTTGTTTGCAAACTCTTATTCCTCCCTGCTGTGGTGTTTCTGCCAGTTCACAGACACGGGGTGGCATCAATCAGACAAACACTAACTCTTCCTTAACCTATTATCCCTTCGCAGAGTCATCTCTGTAGTGTGGCGTCACTGTCGTCAATCCCTACTTCCTATCTTTCCCGAAAAAGCTTAGTTCCAACCAAGTGCCGGGCCCGGTTCCTTCTCTAAGGCAGCTCTCGGCAGGATCACCAAAGAGCATCAGGGGAAATTCAGCCATCCACTCTGGCTCTCCTCTAGATGGACAGCTCAGAGGCATCTGATAGCTTGGAGCAGACTTTCCTTCTGAAGACACAGTCTTCCCTTGACCCCTGGGTCAGCGCCTTCCCTGACGTCACCAGCTGACCCTCTGTACGCGTGTTTCCTGTGGGGCGGCCTCGGAACTCTGCTTCCTTCCCTGTGCGCTCTGTTTGTAAGGATGGGTTCGTCCTGTCCGGTGGCTTAGAACGCCAGCTATTGGCGGATGATACTCCTCTCCAGCCTGGGGCTCGCTGCAGGTGAGATGAGCACAGATGCTAGCTTGCTCCCCTGATGCATTTGCAAGTCTTAACAGTCGCAGTTAGTTGGGCTCCTCAGAGGAAGAGAACCAACAGGAAACGGAAGGTGCAGGTCAGATGAGATTTATTATAGGAATGTAACCACGTGATTGTGGAGGCTGGGAAGTCCTCACGATCTACTGCCTGTAAACTGGAGACCTAGAAGAGCTGGTGGTGTAATTCGATCTGACGACCAGGAGCACCGGCATCAGAGGGCAGGAGAGATGGACGTCCCAGCTCAAGCAGAGTACATTTCCTATTTTCTGCTTTTTGTTCTGCTCAAGCCCTCAGTGGATTGGATGACGCCCTCCTCTCTTGGTGAGGATGGTCTTCACTCCGTCTACCAAATCAAATACTAATCTTCCCCCAGAAACACCCTCATAGATACCCAGAAACAATGTCTTACCAGCCTTCTTGGTGTCCCTTAGCCCAGGCAAGTTGACGTTTAAAATTGACCATCACTTTGATGAAGAGCAACAAAAGATTCATCCTCCCAGTCCACACTCACACCTTGCTCCTTGGAGGGCAACCCTGTCAAGATTAATCTGATAACCATTACCCACCCAGTTGTTAGTTAAATCTGAGCTTTCTTCCTGGAGTTCTCGCTCTCCCTTTTCTTCACAAATACAAATTTAAAGAACATTACTTACTTATTTTAAAGTTAGTTGATATGTAGGTGAGGCTTCCCTGATAGCTCAGTTGGTAAAGAATCTGCCTGCAATGTTAGAGACCTGGGTTTGATTCCTGGGTCGGGAAGATCCCAAGGAGGAGGAAATGGCAACCCCCTCCAGTATTCTTGTCTGGAAAATCTCCTGGACAGAGGAGCCTGATGGGCTGCAGTCCATGGGGTCTCAAGAGTCGGACATGACTTAGCGCTATCTTCCTTTTTTTTCTTTGATGTGTAGGTAAATAGCAGATACGTTCCCCCACCTTTCTTTAATTCATCCAGTTCTGACTCCTAACAAATAGCCAATATTATTCACTTACCTGTACTTCCAGACTTTTATATACGTACATAAGAAAATGAAAACATATATTCTTCATTCCCCCCCCCCCCGTTTTTTTTTTACTCCCAAGGTAATATATGACATGTTCTTTTTCCTAAACCCTTTCAAAGTTGGGTTTCGGTTCAGTTCAGTCGCTCAGTCATGTCCAACTCTTTGTGACCCCATGAACCACAGCACGCCAGACCTCCCTGTCCATCACCAGCTCCTGGAGTTTACCCAAACCCATGTCCATTGGGTCAATGATGCCATCCAGCCATCTCATCCTCTATCACCCCCTTCTCCTCCTGCCCTCAATCTTTCCCAGCATCAGGGTCTTTTTAGGTGGGTCAGCTCTTCACATCAGGTGGACAAAGTATTGGAGCCTTAGCTTTAACATCAGTAAAGCTGGGTTTATTGAAGTGCAGCTTATATTGAGTAAAATGGACCATGACAAAGTGTGTTTTTCTGTGAATTTTGACAAATGGACCCAGCTGTGAGCCATCCTGAGACACTGAGTGAGCCATCCCCCTTTATAACAATTCCTCCGTGCATCTTTGAAGTCAGGCCTCGTCTCAACAACTGGTCATGTGAGTTCTATCTCCATGGTTTTGCCCTGTTCAGGGGCGGGTGTAAGCACAACCACGCCGGCTGTAGCCTCTTTGACTACATGTACACATTAGTTCATCTAAGCAACTTGTAGTTTGAAGTTCTTAACTTTAACTTAGTGTACACATTATCTCTTCCAGGTATCGCTATTATTCCTTTTTATTGATGGAGAGCATTTCATTGTATGAACGTCATACCTTGCTTTTCTTAGTAAGTCTTTCCTTGTCAACCTCTGGAAAGCTTTTTCTTTCTGCTGCTGTGAGGTCGTCTATGGATGCACCATCATTTCATGTCTCCTGGAATCCTACCCCAAACTCTGTTTCTCTCACACCTGCCCAACACTGGCCCTGACCACTTCTGGTGGCCCTGAGTCCACTCCTGGTCTTCCTCTGTGACTGCATCACGACCTTTGGTCCTGATGCTCTTCTCTAAGTGGACTCCAGCTCCTCCTGACCTTGGACTTCTGCTGACAGTTCTCTGAACAGTCTGGTCCTTTTCTTCATTTGAGTTGCCCCTTGAATGTCCCCTCCTTGGGCAAGCGTTTCTTGATCACCTCCTCAGCCCACCAGACAGGCTGTATTCTCCAATTACAGTTTAATTTCTTCATAAATGATAACTCTCTGAATCTACACCATTGAGAATTTGTTTGCCCACTCATGATCCTCGCCCCCACCCCATCCAGGAAGGTGGCTCCGTGTCCTGTATATATCTCCATCACCTGGAACATCTGAAGATATTCAGTGGCTATTTGTGTAATGACCGAATGGATATGTTTTAGGGGCTAATAAAAATGACAAATTTGATGTGTCTGGTGGACACTGAGCATGTTTTGGTGAGCATATGACCATTCTTTTACTGGCCAGGGTCCAATATGAGAGCCATGAGCCAGGAGGCAGCGTTTCTGTGTCCTGGAGGAGGCAGTATTTCACAGGGCTGCTGGAGAGTTCCGAACAGGCACACTGGAACATAGGTGACTTGTGGAATGCATGTGAAATTTCATCCAGGGCCCAAAATGTTATCATTGATTTAAGCATGATCCTTTGCTTTCACAGATTCAGTGACACATCCGTTAACCCACAGGTAGCTAAACACTTACAAATGGAGTATCCTGGCTGAGACAGAGCCATTACTGCTAGAATAAAACAGGAGACCAAATGTGTTAAGGATAAAATGTGCTTCTAGAACTTTCCATACTCATCGAAATCAGAAGATAAAGAGAAATCTGTATTTTCTGTGCAATGTTGGTCTGATAGAATACCCTATGAAAATACATGCTTGTTAGATCAGTTTTTTCTTTTCTTTTTGGTAATGATCTTGATGATTAACGTGTCTTTACAAGCGTCAGTCCACATCTGTTACAAAGCTGAGTGGGAACTCTTACTCCCACTGACGTAACCTTTAGGGGAATGAAATCACCCTCATCAGTTCCTCTTTCTTTCTTTCTTTCTTTCTTTTGCGTCAGCAGAGTAGAGACCGGATAAACATTGACATTAAATAATTAAACCAGCTAACTGTTTTCAGTTCTGCCTCATTCCCCTGGAATTGCAGTCACTTATTTTTATTAGAATGCTTTTAAACTGTTTTACTTCAAAATTCTGAAGTTTTTCTTTACTACTTAGTGCTTTTCAAGATGATTTGCATTTAAACTCATATGGATGTGAGAGCTGGACTGTCAAAAAAGCTGAGCACTGAAGAATTGATGCTTCTGAACTGTGGTGTTGGAGAAGACTCTTGAGAGTCCCTTGGGCTGCAAGGAGATCCAACCAGTCCATTCTGAAGGAGATCAGTCCTGGGATTTCTTTGGAGGGAATGATGCTAAAGCTGAAACTCCAGTACTTTGGCCACCTCATGCGAAGAGTTGACTCATTGGAAAAGACTCTGATGCTGGGAGGGATTGGGGGCAGGAGGAGAAGGGGATGAGAGAGGATGAGATTGCTGGATGGCATCATTGGCTCAATAGACGCGAGTCTGAATGAACTCTGGGAGTTGGTGATGGACGGGGAGGCCTGGTGTGCTGCAATTCATGGGGTTGCAAAGAGTCAGACACGACTGAGCGACTGAACTGAACTAAACTGAACTAAGATTTTTACTGAGGAATGTTCATCTGTAAAAATTATCACCAGCTGTTAATTGTCCCAAGGTTCCTTTTGGGTTTGAAGATGGGGAGCTTCTCTGTATTTATAGTAGAGTTAATTTAGTTAGCTCTAACATAATTTATATTTGTCTCACAAGTTGAAGCAGTCCAATAATGATATAAAGAAAGTAACATTGAATTTGATTCTTTAAGAAATTGTGTAATTTAAATTTATTCCTTCTTCAAATGATGTGAAAATCTATTTGTTGTCTTACCTATAGAAATGGAATGAAATTAAATTAAAAAATCTATATAAGCAGAAAAAAATAGATATGAGTGTCTACTTTGTTATTTTTGAGGGCAGAGACCTGAATATTTTAGGATTTCTTACCTCTTAAAAATATGAATTTTTTTTGGTGTCAGCATCCACTGTATTTATGCACTTTATGTATTAATATTAGCACCATACTTACTTTATGCTCATAGAACCTAACATTGCGTGTAGTTACATACTCACCCTCAAATTGAAAATATGAAAAATGATATAAAATTATTTAAAGTAAACAAGCAAGCTGAAATTAAAGAGTTAAGAAGAGAGACAGCTGTGGTTCGGATGCCGAATGCATTCCTTTTTGAACTCTTTCTGTGGTCAATTACCTTAACAGTTTAAGATGGCTTTGGCTGGGTTGAGTCAATGAAATATTTATGGATCAAAGGTCCTGGAGATGCTTCCTATGGGAACATGTATAATAATGTAGTATTTATATAGCTTTGTCTTTGATGTGCTCAAAGACTTTTTACAGACATTATATACTTCATCTGCACCACCCGTGAAGCAAGTTGGGGGTAAGAATGAATCTTGTTTACAAATGAGTAAAAGGAATATAGAGCAGGACTCCGTGGAGGCTCACGGGAGGTTAATGACAGAGCCGGAACCCCTGTCTGTTCAAAGGTGCAAGGAAAGAGATCTATTTCATCCTGTCCACAGGGTTTTCCCCTCTGAACCTCTGATTTCCCTGGACACCCAGTAGCTTGTACTTGATGACCTTCCCGTTTTAACATTCTTCCATGGCGTCTAGAATTACAGGTTGTGTGACTGAGGGAGAAGTCAAGCTCTGGGAACCAGGTGATTCTGGGTTTGAATCTGTCAGTGTCTTCTTCCATGAGATGAACATTTAATCTCCATCTCATGTGCTTGCATTGAGGACCAGGTGAGTGAGACGATGTGAAAGAGCCGGTCCCAGGCACTAGCCCATAGTAAAGGGAAAATGTTGGTCCCTCAGTCGGTTCTCCAACAAAAGTTGCAGACTCATCGACTGCAGCCAGCCAGCTTCCTCTGTCCATAGGATTTTCCAGGCAGAAATACTGGAGTGGGTTGCCATTTCCTTCTCCAAGGGATCTTCTTAACTCAGGGATTGAAGCCAGGTCTCCTGCATTGCAGGCAGATTCTTTACCATCTGAGCCACCAGGGAAGCTCACATAGGTCCTCAGCGAATGTGCCAGGGACTGTAGCCTATTTGTAAAGATGGCAGAGGCGGAAGGTGGATTCTCTTTTGCTTGTTCTCTGTCACCAAAACACAAGGACCGAGCCCTCTGGTAGGTTTCTACTGCAAGCTAAAAGTTGGCGATTCTATCCTTTCTCCTTTCAAAGTCCAATGTTTGAGATCAGTTTTTCTTTTTAGACAGAGTTATTATATGGATGCAGAGAAGGCGATGGCACCCCACTCCAGTACTCTTGCCTGGAAAATCCCATGGATGGAGGAGCCTGGTGGGCTGCAGTCCATGGGGTCGCTAGGAGTCAGACACGACAGAGCGACTTCACTTTCACTTTTCACTTTCGTGCATTGGAGAAGGAAACGGCAACCCACTCCAGTGTTCTTGCCTGGAGAATCCCAGGGATGAGAGAGCCTGGTGGGCTGCCATCTATGGGGTCGCACAGAGTTGGACACGACTGAATCGACTTAGCAGCAGCAGCAGCATTATATGGATGACTTAATTAAACACGATACCTCCAAACCTGGCATGTGTCAATAAAGTATGTGTACAGATAGGAGGATGTGTGGGCACTTAGTGGGTTCCTGGCCCCAGGGGCAACTTGATGGGAAATTTCATGACATCGGTGTTGGAGGTGGGAAACCATTCTAGGTCAGGCATTGTGAGCGGCTTCCTCTCTCCTGGAGGACCTCATGGAATGTGGGCCGGGACAGAAATGGAATTCAGCATGATGATCAGACAGGAAGGACTCTGGGTCTAAAAAGACTAATAAAAACCTAGCCTATTAGCGCCTAAAGGGACATCTGAAGTCCTGTCTTCTGGCACCTCCTAGAACACTTCCAGAGTGGGACAGTGTTCCTTCTGAAGTACTGCACACTCACTCCACCAAAGGATGTCAGTGATGTTCATCTAGAAGTCAGTGTATATGATTAGAGAGTGAAGAAGACCTCATCACAGTCATTTGTGATATCAAATTTATATTGATAATTCTGATGTCATTGATTTAGTATTATATTCAGTGATATAACTTTACATTCACTGAGCATTATTAATTGAATTTGGTACAAATATAAACATATTTTCAGTCACTCAGTTGTGTCTGACTCTTTGTGACCCAGTGGACTGCAGCCCACCAGATTACTCTGTCTGTGGGGTTTTCCAGGCAAGAATACTGGAATGGGTTGCTATTCTCTTCTCCAGGGGATCTTCCCAATCCAGGGATTGACCCTGGGTCTCCCAGGTCGCCTGCATTACAGGTGAACTCTTTATAGCTCAACCATTGGGGAAGCCCACATATAGACGTATGTACATTTATAAGCATACTTATGTACATGTTTACAGAACATGCAACTTTATGCAACATAAATTTTTCTATGAAAAACTTGTGACATCTATGACACTTTGGTTATCCTGTATGTAATAAAGGGTAGTTAGAAAGGAGAAGGCAATGGCACCCCACTCCAGTACCCTTGCCTGGAAAATCCCATGAACGGTGGAGCCTGGTGGGCTGCAGTCCATGGGATCACTGAGTCAGGCATGACTGAGCAACTTCACTTTCACTTTTTACTTTCATGCATTGGAGAAGGAAATGGCAACCCACTCCAGTGTTCTTGCCTGGAGAGCCTCCGGGACAGAGGAGCCTAGTGGGCTGCTGTCTATGTGGTCGCACAGAGTCGGACACGATTACAGCAGAAAGTATTTATTGAACACACATTGTAACATTTATAATTAGCACAGTGAATCTTTAGATATCTTGCTACTAGATGTGGTAAGAAAAAATGATCTCTAAAGAGAAAAAAATATTGTCTCAAAGTATATGTGTTGAATAAATGTACCTACAGGGTCAGGATTCGCCACAGGTGCTCTTATTACAGATGGTCACATTTCTTGTGAGCAAATGACAAGGGGAAGGTGTTTGTATTCTAGCAAAAAATGAGCCCTGATTTGTGATGTTTGTGTAAATACATGTTTCAGGTTGCCAGACTGAGGTCACTGAAGACGGTGCAGGGGAGAGATGGGATTAGTCAGCTTCCAGGAGAAGGAAAAGGCAACCCACTCCAGTATTCTTCCCTGGAGAATCCCATGGACAGAGGAGCCCGGTGGGCTACAGTCCGTGGGGTCACAGAGAGTTGGACACAACTGAACGACTAGCCCCATCACTTTCTTTCACTTAGAGCTGTGGTTCCCAACCTTTTTGGCTCCAGGGACCAGTTTCATGCAAGACAGTTGTTCCACCCCGGCGGGTAAGGACGATTTCAGGTTTCACTTTGTCCCTGTTATCCTTACGCCATCAGCTCCACCTCTGACCATTAGGTCTTAGGTCCCGGAGGCTGGGGGCCCGCCTTAGAGCACTGCTCCACGAAGCACAGACTGGGTACCATTCACTCCAGGAATGAAAAGGACTAAAGAAAGCACAAGTGAGTCGAAAGAGAAACCAGCCAAGTGCTTGAGATGTAAACGGTGCTAAAAATTTAGTCACTTAGAAGGACTTGTTTTCTGACGGTTTCTTACAAAAAAACATAATTCTTACTTTTCAGGACGAATTTAATTATCATGTATCAGAGAAGAGGAGTGTAACCTTAGCAACAAAAAAAAAGAAAGGATGGACTTTTCTTAGAGGAAAGGATGGACTTTTGGTGATGATATTGTTAGTACAGAATGTGTGTGTATGTTCGAGCTTGAAAGCAAATGACCTTTGTTATAGCAGTGATGTGTGTGTGCATCAGATAAAGAATCTGCCTACCAATGAAGGAGACGTGGGTTCAATCCCTGGGTCGGGAAGATCCCGTGAAAAAAGGAATGGCTACCTACTCCAGTATACTTGCCTGGAGAATTCCATGAATAGAGGAGCCTGGTGGGCTACAGTCCATGGGGTTGCAGAGAGTCGGATACGACTGAGCGCTGAGCTTGTCTGTATACCTGGGGGCAGCCCCTTGTGATGTTTTAGCTTTTCAAGCAAACCTGTAACTTTTAAAATGTCCTGAAAAGACTCAGGTTAAAATACCACCTTGAAATCTGCCTTGCTTTGTTGTGTGTATTTACTGTGAACTTTTTTTTTTTTGCTTCTATATCCATGTTTAGTATTAACCCAACTATCGCAGACTGAAAAGACTTCTGACCTCTTAGAGGGTAAACTCCCAGGTTGAAGGCCATTTCTTCAAAGCTTCAGTAAATATATCTAGTAACTGTTGAAGAGCGAAAAAGAAAAATGGTCTCTCCTGACTCTGGATGGCTCACCGGTGTTGCCCTTAGGAAGGGCTGACATTGCCTGTGTGATAGAGAAGAGAATTTGCCCACTTGCAGGGTCTTGCTCTGCAGGACACCCTCGAAGGTAAAACTGCAGTGTGAGCTCTGAATGCAGAGTGCAGAGGAACCTAGACACACAGTCAAATCCAGCTATGAAAATACACCAGGTCCATGCACCATGTACTGGAACCATAGTACTTTGGGTCCTTTTTACGATGGCCATTGAAAACTGTCCAGGAACTCTGAGAGACGAGGGAACTTAAGGTGAACCACCTGTGGCATAACTGTGTTACCCGTTCAAAACCTCTTTCAAGACAGAAAGAGAATTATGTAGATAAAGACCAGCAGCTCCAGAGTCATGCAGGTGCTTCTTGGATCTTAAGAAAAATCCTTCATGAAAATATAAATCGTGGAGAATCATAGAAACTTATTGCTTCAGAAAAGTAGAGTCTCCAGTCTCCAGTGGTTACAAAGTCTCAACATTTTTGCACAGAAGAGCCACTTGGAGACCTTGTTGAAGTGTAAATTCTTTAAAAAAATTTTTTTTTAAATTGAAGTAAGGGCTTCCCTGGTAGTTCAAACGGTAAAGAGTCTACTTGCAACACGGGTGACCAGGGTTTGATCCCTGGGTTGAAAAGATCCCCTGGAGAAGGGCATGGCTACTCACTCCAGCTGTTTTGCCTGGAGAATCCATCCCATAGACAGAGAAGCCTGGTGGGCTACAGTCCATAGGGTCGCAAAGAGTTGGACACGACTGACTAACACGTTCATTTTCATGTGGTTAATTTGCAACGCTGTGTTAGTTTCTGCTGTATAGTAAAGTGATTTTAGTTATATATATATATATATATATATATACACACACACACACACATTTTTTTCATGTTCTTTGCCATTATAAATTATCATAGGATATTGAATATATACTACACAATAGGACCTAGCTGTTCATCCATTCTTTATGTAACCATTTGTGTCAGCTAACCCCAAACTCCTCATCCACTCCCCTCTCCAGAAGCCCCCCACCCGCCTGGCAACTGCAAGTCTGTTCTCTGGGTCTGTGAGTCTGTTTCTGTTTTGTAGATAAGTTCATCTGTGACATAAAAACGTGGATTCTGATTCACAAGATCCAGGGGTCTTAGAGAGACCTAAGACTACATTTCTAACAAGATCCTCGGCGCTGCAGGGCTTCTAACGGCCAGACACTGCCTTACTCATCTTTGTATATCAGCGTGGAGCCGGGCAAATATCTCTGATTAGCTGGTCAACAAATGCTTGCAGGAGTGATGTGAAGGCAGGGTGTGAAGCTGAGACAAATGTGTTTTGTTTTCAACTCTCTTCATGGGGCTTCTGAGATGCTAGGCTTACAGAGACCTGTAGAGCAGTTACCATACTCAAATTGTCTATGGGTCGGACAAGAACTGATGGTGGGTGGCAAAAGGGAATTTTTATTCAAAACAAGAACGCCCTTTCTAAGAATAACAGTTTTCAAACATGAATCTGTCACTGGGAGTGTTAGATCCCAGGCAGGGCAACCGCTGGGGGTTTATTATAACACAGATCTCAGTAACTGGCTGATTGAACTAGAGACCATCTAAGATTTCTTCCAGTCCTAAAGCCTATGGAGATAAAGGATAGAGCTGATAGAGGTCAGTGAGGCAAAGCAGATTAGCTAAAGTTTAGACTTTATAACCCTTCAGGCAGTGATTTGCATCTGGCAAGTTCCATCTCTGAGCTTCTGTTTGCATCTCTGAAAAAAAGAAAAATAAAAGGCAATGTCGGCAAGGCTTTGCAGTGTCAATGTAAGAATTAAGTGCCGTGATTTTTCGGTGACAGTGGCACGGGCTATAGTAGACACTCAGTAAACTGCCGCTTCCCTGACCAGTGGCATGCTGGCCAACGTTTAACAGTGGGGTCCCTTCCCCTCACCCAAACCCCATTTGTAATCTTCGCTGATTTCCATGGGGAGAATTGTCTAAATGTTCCTACTATGGTCAGTTTCAAACTAGCAACGGCTTAGCAGCCTGCTTGCCAAATTCTTGAAAGTTCTCCAGTTGGCTTTTGTGAAGCCCTGAAGTGAATCAGCTATAGCGCAGGAATACCCTAGTTATGACCCTCTGCGATACTGAAGCATAAAATAGCATCACTTTTCACCTACTGTTATGCCATGACACAAAACAGACTCAGAGCTTTAAGGACCCCTGTCTCCTGTATTGGATGAGGGGGAGAGAACCTAAGGCAGGAGAGAGCCTTGGACTGGAGATACGCATACTGTTGTTTGCTCAGTCACTGAATTCTGTCTGCTTCTTTGTGACCCCATAGACTGCAGCACGCTAGGCCTCACTGCCCTTCACCATCTCCTGCAGTCTGCTCAAATTCCTCTCCATTGAGGCAGTGATGCCCTCCAACCCTCTCATCTCTGACGCCCCTCTCTCCTTTTGCCTTCAATCTTTCCCAACGTCAGGGTCTTTTTCAATGAGATAAGCACATGCTGACCTAATTCATGAGAAACTGGCATAAGGTGGATGAAAAGTCACTTCTGAAGGAAACTCAGGAAACCTCCCTGGTGGCTGAGTGCTAAAAGAGTTGGCCCACTAATGCACGAGACAGGGGTTCGATCCCTGGTCTGAGAAGATCCCAGATGCCGTGGAGCAACTAAGCCCATGCACCGCAAGGACTGAGCCTGTGCCGCAGAGCCGGGAGCTGCAGCTACGGAAGCTTTTGCTGCCTAGCGCCGTGCTCTGCAGCATGAGAAGCTGTGGCAATGAGAAGCCCAGGCAGCAACAAAGAGCCAGCACAGCCAAAGATAAGTAAAGAAAGAGAAGTATTAACAAACAAAAACTCAGGAGCTTTGCAGCTCTGCTCCTAGGAGAAAAGAGGGCCGCAGATCTGTCAAACAGTAGGAAAGTTGAGATTGAACCCAACAAACCAGTGGGTAGGTGTATTAAAACAGATGGCGTTTTTCTTTTTTTTTTTGAGTGCATGCTTCTAAAATATTCCATGTTTAAAACTCTCACGTGTTTCTTAGAGTGCTATATTCATGAACATAATTACTCAATAGTTCTTTGTTCAATGAATTTTGAATGTTAAAACCGTATTCCTCCAAATTAGCCATTAACAATATGAGCGTTTCTATTTGAATCTAATTCCATCACCTGACAAGTGTAAGTTCTTCATAATAAGGACAAAAGTGTGATTAGATCATTATGTTTGAAGCCTCAGAACAGCTCCCAAATGGTATGCTCTTCATGCATTTGTCTTAAGAGATGGCCTCACAGAAGACCAGGAGTCAAATACACTTCAATCTGTGTTAAGAGAGTGACATTCTCTGGCCAGGTTGACATCAAGTTGTATGAATACCTTCATTTTCCCATTTATAAAATAAGACACTAATGGTTAGTGGGGGAACTGGACAAGTTCACTGTTGAACATAGCCAAAAAAATATTTTATAATGAATCATGACACTAACCTGGCCTTAACATTTCAGCACCATCTTTTTTTTTTTTACAATTGATCCTGTTTTTATGTGAAATAATCACATACAATGTTTAAGCCCCTCAGACTGATTTATTTAGAAGTGTTAATACCAATTGTTTTGCCCAATTTCTTATCATCTGCAAATGATGATATAGCTATGAATCGTATTTCCATTTTCTCCACTTTGAAGTTATTTATGAGTCAGCAGTATGAAGATAATTAAATTGAAATTCAATAGAGGAAAGGAATGAGTTTCTGGGTTGTAGCATTAATGCTTTGGTATTCATTATACCTTTAAATATATATACATAAGCTTGATTATTTCTTGCCCTGAAATTCTACGTGCTGGTGAAAGAGGAGCACTTATGAATAGGGACAGTCCCCAGTTGAGTCCTATTGTGTGTAGGGCTAGGTGCTATTTTGTCTTTTTAATCTGACTCCTAGGATGATGTCTGAAGTTGAAGTAACTTTTTACCATAATATACAGGTTCAGTTCAGTTCAGCTCAGTTACTCAGTTGTGTCCAATTCTTTCCGACCCCATGAATCGCAGCATGCCAGGCCTCCCTGTCCATCACCCACTCCTGGAGTTCACTCAGACTCATGTCCATCAAGATAGTGATGCCATCTAGCCATCTCATCCTCTGTCGTCCCCTTCTCCCCATGCCCTCAATCCCTCCCAGCATCAGAGTCTTTTCCAATGAGTCAATCTTCAGATGAGGTGGCCAAAGTACTGGAGTTTCAGCTTTAGCATCATTCCTTCCAAAGAACACCCAGAGTTGATCTCCTTCAGAATGGACTGGTTGGATCTCCTTGCAGTCCAAGGGACTCTCAAGAGTCTTCTCCAACACCACAGTTCAAAAGCATCCATTCTTCGGCGTTCAGCTTCTTTTAACTTGGGGTTTCAAAGAAAAACAAAAGGATTAGTTGAGCAGAACTGAATTCATGTTCTGGGATGAACCACAGAGAACTCCAGAGAAGTTTTTAAGAGCCAAATCATGTACAAATACTTAAAGAAAATGATACATAATTTATGGCATAATTACCTGGCAGATCGTGGGTAAACTGAAAACCTCTCTTCTTCTCACGTGGTTGTCATTATCACTGCAGCTCTTAGACAGACCCAGCCGTGCAGACAGGTTGTGCTGCGGTTCTCTGGGCCTCTTGATTCTGCCTTCACTTTGCAGCGTCTACTCTCCCAGTATCTCCATAGGCAATCCGACGAGCCTGTTTCTTAGGTGATTTGACAGGTCCCCTGCGTCCGATGCCAGCAATTCACCTCTACCAAGAAGGATCATTTGGAAACTGACGTTCCAACACTGAGATTCCTTATAAGCTCTCAGACCCTGACACAGATGATCTGCGTGAGCCTGTGATCTGAGACAGTTTTAGCGGATCTGAAGAACTGGAAAGCCGTCTTTCACAGGGAACCTACCAAGGAACCTACCAAGAATCCATTGACATTGCAACTTGATGAAACAGGTTCTCAGCTGCTGGTGAGTAAGGGCTTCCCTGATCACTCAGACAGTGAAGAATCTGTCTGCAAAGCAGGAGACCCAGGCTTGATCCCTGGGTTAGGAAGATCCCCTGGAGGAGGGCATGGCAACCCATTCCATTATGTTTGCCTGAAAAGTCCCCATGGACAGAGGATCCTGGCAGGCTACAGTCCATGGGGTCACAGAGAGTCAGACACAACTGAGCATGTAACATACATACAAGAGGGATTTAGGAAGCTCCCACGTGTTGACAGATGGCACGGTGAGCAGCAGGGGTTTTCTGGAACTGGGTGCCACTTAATGAGTGACTGTGGGCATCAAGGAGACATAGTTTTAAGATCATCAAAACTTTCAGAATTTGGACCAATAATATTCCAGGTCCGTGCTTCTCTGTTTTCTGGCTTCACACTGGTTGGCAAACATGATTTTCTGCCCTGTTGGCAAGGATTAAAGTCCAGTCTTGAGATTCAGAAACTCTTTACTGCAACCATATAACTTAATGAACCTCATTTCCATGGCCCTGTTGCCTTATTCTTATTCCTCCTGCACAAAACTCTGTAGACAAGCAGAGAGATGAGAATGGCATGCTCCCTTTGAATGCAGCAGCTCTTTGAGAGTGATGGCAAGTGTCCTCTGCAGGATGCTTCTGAGGCTGTGTGTTCAAAGGCCACAAGCTCATCTCACTCTCAAGCTTCCTGAAGTATCTTGTAATAAGATATTAGGTCTCAGGGGCTTTGTGGCCTCCTTATTTCATATCTACTAAGGACTGGTAATTCTTGTTGGCTTATTGCTACTGTGTCAATACAAACACTCCACGCAAACCTTAGCTGGGGTAGATGTGTAAATGTAATTGTTGACTGTGTAAATAGAATTATAATTCCATTACATGTGACTCTGACACTTCTTAGGTCTTAATGGATCACAACAAAAGGTATCCTGTTGTTTATCTATTTGAATAGCACAGGAAACTCTATTGAGTGACTTGTAGTAACCTATAATAGAAAAGAAACTGAAAAAGAATCAGTTAACTATAACTGAATCACTTTGCTGCACACCTGAAACCACAAGAACATGCAAACCAACCTTCTCCAAGTTAAAAAAAAAAAGTATCCTGCATCCCAGGATGAGCTCTCTGTGTCTGCCTGTCCTGCAGTTGAGATGTAAGGCGTCTTCATATTGTAACCAGTGTGTAAGCATACATACGTAACCGATGTATAGTTACACGCTGGCCACCAGCGCATTCAACTCAGGTGCTGTGTTTTGCTTAGATGCCCAATGACAGTGACATTTTAAAATTACCGAATGAGCTCATTTGGCCCTATTGAGTCTAAGGCCTCAGTTTGCATCACCTGAAACGTCCTCAGTTTACACGGAGCTGAGGGTTAGTTACCACGGGACCTAGAAGGAAGGGCTAAGGAGAGAGGTTCGGCTCTTGAGGTTCCAGTGGAGGTGTTTCAGCGAACAATAGCCTGGTGAGTCAGGCTGTTCGTCTCAGCCAGGAAGTCTAGATTCACTTCTTTCCACCTTGCATTGGCCATATTAACAGCTGGGCTTGGAGGCCGCAGCTGATAGAGTCTCTGGCTGTTTAGGAAAACCAAGAAGACTCTTCTGGAGACAAGAGGAAGGTGCGATGCACAGGAGGGGGAAGAAGGCCCTTTTCCCTCTTGAGCCGGGAGAGGAAGACGGGAATGGGGCCAGGCCAGCCTCAGAGCTGTCTCCCAATTCCCTGCTCCTGGCTTTGGCCTGGGGGTGATGTGTTGAAAAACAAGGACAAGA
>SJYC01131458.1:0-42070 GCA_006408675.1 Madoqua kirkii
GTCTTCCCTCTGGGTCCCCCCCCCCCCATTCATTTAATTTTCTGTTTCTAGTTAATAGTGTCTCCTCTGTGGGTGTGCTAGGTTGCTTTAGTTGCATCCGACTCTCCAATGCCATGGACTGTAGCCTGCCAGGCTCTTCTGTCCGTAGGATTCTTTGGGCAAGAATATTGGAGTGGGTTGCTGGGCCTTCCTCCAGGGGCTCTTCCCCACCTAGGGGTTGAACCCACGTCTCCTGACTTTCAGGTAGACTCTTTATTATAGGGGAAGAACTCTTACTACAGGGGAAGCCCAGGGTCTCCTGTAGGTGCCTCGTAATTCTTTTTGATAACGATTTGCTCATGGTGAAGTACGTATTTTAGCAGAAAGCTAATTAGGGCCAGTTTCCCACACCTTAACCAGGATATGGTGATGTTGTTTTAGGGAGTTTTCCAGAAAAGATGAATTTATTGGTGCCTCAACTTCGACCTTATTTTTTCCTGTAACCGGCTGCCTTTTCCAATAGAAGCTTTATGCCCCCAATGGAGGACAGCACCTACTTTGTCAGTGCTTGTTAACAAGCCACCAGGTTACAGGAGGACCTGGGGTTATACTCAGACAAAGCATGAGTACTTCATGGGGGACGGTCCAGAGGGGGTTTGGGGAGCCAACTGGGGTGCGGGAGGCCTCCCATCTCTAGATCTGGGAGGAGGGGGTCAGGCAGCGAAACGTCCCCAGGGCTTGGTGAACCCCCCCATCGCACCCCTCCCCCATTGCCCCCTGCACCCCGCTCTGGCTGCAGAGATGCAGACGTTCCCAGGGACCCAGGGTCTTGAAATTTACCCAGGGCCTGAGACCCTGGCAAAGAGCAAATTTAAAAGACTTCCCAACCCTTTGTATTCTGGGAAGTGCTTCCAGTGAGGACCCCACCTTCTCGATAAGATTCAGATGGCACTGCGTCCACTCAGGAAGAGGCAGGACGCAGACACTGACTCCCGTTCTCTGCCTCATGAATGATTAGCCTGAACAGCTTACTCCCAGGATCAAGGGAAATAAAAGGCAGGTTAGTTACAGTTGAGTTAAGCTTCTCTCCTGTTCCAGGGGCCTGAACTTTGCCCACCCTCAGCCTGCGCAGCAGGCAGACCCTCCTGAGAACAGACTGCCCCCCAAAGAGCATCCTCTGATCTCCTGTGCCATCGGCCCCTTTCCCCAACCCTGGGCCTTCCCAGCCTTGTTCACTCCTGTTTAGAAAAGACCCTGATGCTGGACAAGATAGAGGGCAGGAAGAGAAGGGGGCGACAGAGGATGAAATGGTTGGATGGGATCATCGACCTGATGGACACGAGTTTGAGCAAGCTCTGGGAGTTGGTGATGGACAGGGAGGCCTGGCGTGCTGCAGTCCATGGGGTCACAAAGAGTTGGACAAGACTGAGCGACTGAACAGCAAGGGAAAGAAGGAAGGCCCTTTGCTTAACTCTGGAGATGCCTGCAGGTCTTGCCAGGACATACTCTGTACAGCAGTTCCTTGACCCCTTGCAGCGATGCTTCTGAATAAAATCTCTGCTCTGCTTACTAAATCCAGATTTAAAAAAAATTTGTTTTTGGTAAGAAACAGCATCAAAACAGGAAGGAAATGGGAAGAGACGGCCTGACCTCTCCCTTCCCGCTGCCCTGTTTCCCACCAAAGCCTCCCGGGCCTGCAGCCCGAGGCACGGCCCTTCTGCAAGGTCAGGACAGGCGTCGCCGAGGAAGGGTGGCCTCACAGCTGACTCAGGTCTCTGTTCTTAGCCCTGTGCTGGGTGCTGCCTTTGTCCCAGCCTAGCTGCTCTCACCCTCCTGCGAGATCTTCAGGTTTACACTTTCTGTTTCCACATTCTAAGTTAGCTCAGAAATGTCTTTTGCGACTTTAATATTCAGCAACCACTGTTCAGAGTTTGATGTAAATTATTCAGATCTGAATACTTGTGTGTTGCATAGACATGTACATCCGAACATATAATTTCTTAACAAAAATGGCTTCATGGAGGACATCGAGGTGGGCAACCATCTTTTTCACGCTGGGCACTCCACCTTGGACGCCATTCTGTGTCAGCGTATTTCATTATCCTTTGTTGACAATACTTCAAGCAGTTTCTTTTCTCACCACTAGAAACTCCGTTGGAAAGAGTGTCTCTATTTTTCTTTTGTATCTTTGTGTGAGGTTTTCAACTTAGTGAATTCTTAGAAGTGAAATTTCCGAAGAATGTGAAACATTTAATAGACATTGCAATTTTCCTTCCAAAAAATTAGCAAATTTTTATACTCCCACTAGCAACATATGACAGAACTTGTTTTCCCATATTCTTGCCAACTCCAGGAATTATTAATCTTCTAGCCACTGCCAATTTGATAGTTGAACAGTGATATCTCATTGTTATTCGAATTTAATTATTTGTGAGTTTGTTTAGGTTTTCAAATGATTAATGGCCATTTCTGGTTTGTTCTCTGTGAAATAACTATTTTCACCTCCACTTAAAAATTTCTCTATTGACTTGTAAGAAGGTATCATAATGTCAAGAAAATTAGCTGTTGCTGGGTGTGTTGTAAACACTTTTCTCAGTTTCTCCCTTCACTTTTTAAAGTTTATTTCTTGACACAGAATTAATTTCCACATTTAGAGGTATTTATATAACTTTATAGTTTATTTTACTTTAGAGGCTTTGCCTTGGGATCAGAAAACATTTACTTCATCAAAGTTACAAAAATATTCAGATGGTTTTCTTTAGTTATCTTAATGTTTTACCTTGAAGTGTTGGTTCCATCTGGATTTTATTTTAGTGTAAGAGAGTGAAGTAAAAATGCAGATTTATTCGTTTATTTTTCAAGTGGCTAGTGAGCTCTGCCAACGTTGTAAATAATTAATGCATTTCCTCCAGTTTATTTGCAGCACCTTCTTTATGGTTCACTATATCCACACACGTGGAGATGTTTCAGCTCTACACTCTCAGTTTTCTCCCATCACTACTGCTCTGCCTCATTACCGTACCGTTTCAATGATCATTTAGAATTCTGCTATTCTCTGTTCCACAGAATTTTTCTGATTATTTGAGAATATATTCTCCTAAACAAACTTTGGAATAATTAAAAAGATATATATTTGAAAATTAGAAATTTGATCATGAGTATGCTTCTTTGTTGGTTTTCAGTTGCTAAGTTGTGTCTGAGTCGTTGTGACCTCATGAACTTTAGCATGCTAGACTCCTCTGTCTTCCACTATTAGCGTTTGCTCAGACTCATGTCCATCAGGTGGTGATGCTATCCAACCATCTCATCCTCTGTCCTCCCCTTCTCCTCCTGCCTTCAATCTTTCCCAGCATCAGGGTCTTTTCCAATGAGTCAGCTCTTCACATCAGGTGGCCAAAGTACTGGAGCTTCAGCTTCAGCATCAGTCCTTCCAATGAATGTTCAGGGTCGATTTCCTTTGGAATTGACTGGTTTGATCTTTGCAGTCCCAGGGACTCTCAAGCATCTTCTCCAACACCACAGTTCAAAAACATCAATGTTTTGGTCCTCAGCCTTCTTTATGGTCCAGTTCTCACATCCATGCATGACTACTGGAAAAGCCACCGCTTTGACTACACAGAGCTTTGTCGGCAAAGTGATGTCTCTGCTTTTTAATACGCTGTCTAGTTTTGTCATAGCTTTCCTTCCAAGGAGCAAAAATCCTTCAATTTCACGGCAGCAGTCACTGTCCGTAGTGACTTTGGAGCCCAAGAAAAGAAACTCTGTCACTGCTTCTTTTTGCCGTGAAGTGACGGGAGCGGACACCAATGTCTTAGTTTTTTGAACGAGTTTCAAGCCAGCTTTTTCTCTCTCCTCTTTGACCTTCATTAAGAGGCTCTTTAGTTCCCCTTCACTTTCTTCCATTACAACGGCATCACTCTCATATTAAATAGTGAAGAATTTATGCCTTCTCAATATTGAGTACTTCTGACGGTGGGGTTTAGTCACTCAGTTGTAACTGACTCTTGTGACCCCATGGACCGCAGCCCACCAGGCTCCTCTGTCCATGGATTCTCCAGGCAAGAATACTGGAGGGGGTTGCCATTTCCTTCTGCAGGGGATCTTCCTGACCAGGGATCACACCCGTGTCTCCTGCATGGCAGGAAGACTCTTTACTGCCGATTCTTGGAATTCCCTGAGTACTCCTATTCGTAAACAAAGGATAACTTCTAAATGGTACTCAGGAGAACTGCATCGTGTGGAAGTGCTTAGTCTAGTCCCCTGGACTCTCATATTACATCAGCCTGGGACTCTTTTTACAGAATCTTCAGGCAAGAGTTTGAATATGACTTGGAGAGTTTGCTTCTGCCAGTGTGTTCTCGTCTTCTTGTACCAGGCAGTTCCAAGACGATTTAGAAATGCTGACAGGCTTCATGGCTGGTGTGTGATGCTTTGATGTGGATTTTCATTTGCATGTGAGAGATCCTAAGCCATTATAGGCCAGATCAAGCGGAGCTTCTGGCACAACCCTGTCAAACTACTCCGTGTATCAGGAAAAGCAGTCTCTCTCTACTCACTCCTTCATGGGGGGCTGGAACGGTCATCTTTGGAGGAGGAGTGGTTCACTAATACATCATGTCAATCTGACCGATGGGCTAGGTCTTCGGAACATTGATCACCAAGCTGAGAGAGTGTGAGAGTTCAGAAAAGTGGGAAAAGGGGGGACCTTTTCCCAGCCGCTTAGGACTGGATTGTCCTGGTGAAATGTGGATTCGTAATTCTGTTTATGTGTTGTGAATTACAAGGACATCAGACACATGTACATTAAAATGTAAGAGTGAATTTGCATTCTAAATTCAGTTGCATTTTAGATTATCTACTGTCTTTAAATATTTCCACAACTTCACTCTACTTCCAGCTCTCTTCATTCCCAATTCCTTACCTATAATTCTGTTTCATACAGAGACTAAAATATGTGCTCTTTCTGAGAAAGAAATGTTGGCTTAAAAATGGGTGAGTGTATGATTTTTCTTTTCAAGCTGCTTCTAAATTTCTACTGGCTCACTCTTGTACATCTGTGCCAATCTCTTACCAGCATATCGACATTGCAAAATCCAGCGCCATCAAAAAAGGAAATTGATTTGAAAATTCACTGTAAATTATATGTATTTTGTTCTGTCTTCCTTTGTGTGTGATGATATAACAGTTCATCTGCTCTTGCTAGGTTATTAAATTCCAAGCCAAAATATCTTGTGATGGGGGATGGGTGGGTGAAGCTCATGCAAAATGTGATAGATCACTTGAAGGGGTTTCCATTCTTCCCAGAGCCACTATTTTCATTTCGTGCCAATATTTTTCTTTGCCAAAATTCACTCTGATTACAGCAGTAAATTTGGATAACTTATGTTATAATTTTTGGAGAAGAGGAAATTCACAAAAAATACAGTTTACAAATTAAGAATGACTTGGAACCTACAATATTAAAGAAAATCAGGAAGCTTACAAATCCATTTTTCATATCATTTGGGTATAATTGGTTCTGGAAAGGTCAGCTCCTCATATTTTATTCCCATGACATAAAACATGGATCCTAAGCTTGAAGCACATAATTTAATGATCGTAAAATAAGAAAGATGTTTTAAAAATAAGAAAGGATAAAAGGACGATTCTTAAATTTTGTGTGTCAGGAATAGCAGATAGCCTAGACAATGATCTGGTATTAATGCCATTATCTGGCTTATGCAGTATCATTTCTTTGAAGGAGTTTTAAACAATAGTGTATCTCCCTAAAGCAGCTATGATTTGTTCTTAAAAGTGAAGCATTTACAGACCTAAATTTTCCACAGTCTGTCAATAAAAGTCACAATTCCATAAGTTAAGAAAACTAACCTCAATTGCTTAGTAGCCTCTGCCATGCGGTGCACACCCATCTTTTCCTAATCCACCTTCAAAATGTATTTTACAGTTTCACAATCAAGGTTTCCACACCCCATTTGCTGCGAAAGCCTGGTCTTTCCCTTGACGGTTTTATGCTGAACAGTCCTGAATTGCTTTCCTGTAGAGTATCTGGCCTCCTGGATCTATTCGACTGATTGCTCATGGGGGTGTTGAACTTGCTTGTCTATCCACTATCTATCCTATTCACTGAAATTTAGGTTCAACAGTTTAGTTACACTTAGCTTCAGTGTCTTTGGGAAGAGTTTGTCATAGCTGATGTGGCGATCTTCACCTTGAGTGCCATAGGAGACACATCAAGATGACTCTCCCAGCGTGATTGATGCTGAGATTGGTCACTGCATCGGATTAACTGTCATTAACTGTATTCCAACCTCTTCCCTGAGTTGTTTAGTGGTTGTTTAGTGGTTAGTCTTTGTGGTTGTTTAGTCGCTAAGTCGTGTTCCACTCCTTGGGACCCCACAGATGGCAGCACACCAGGTGTTCCTGTCTTTTACTCCTGAAGTCTCATGAATGACTCCTCATTCTTATTATCATCTGATTAAAAGATAACCCTTCATCTCACATAATAACAAGTTTTATTCTTTCTTCTGATTATAAAGTGGTCAATGATAGTTATAAACACTCAGGGAGAAGAAGGATGAGGAAACCTTCCAAATGATGTACTCCCGCCATCCACACTTAACCTCCATGAACCCATGTCTGTGGTTGTGTAAATGTGACTGTGGGCTCCCCTGGTAGCTCAGTGGTAAAGAATCTTCTGCCTGTCAATGCAGAAGGTGCAGGAGACGTGGATTTGATCCCTGGGTTGCAGCAATCCCCTGGAGGAGGAAATGGCAACCCACTCCAGTCTTCTTGTCGAGAAATCCCAAGGACAGAGGAGCCTGGCAGGCTACAGTCTATGGGGCCCCAAAGAGTCAGACACGACTTAGGGACTAAAAACCACAAAGGTGACGGTGCTTTGCTCATCTGTCCCATGATGTGTGTGTGTGTATTACTGAAATGCTTGACTCCCATGTAACTCTGACTTTGAACTTTGTGGGTTAGTGCTGAAACGTTATTGCAATCAAGCATAAATGATACTTGATATTTATTCAAAGAGATTTTTCTTGATGATGCATGCAGGGATTTATTAACATAAAACATCACCCAGCTTTTTATCTGGACTCAAGGATCTCTTTGGGGTTGCTGTTTCTTCACTTTCAAGGAAGTGCTGGTGTGAAGGGAAGCAGCACCCAGTGGATGCAGAGCAATGCAAACCCCTGGGAGCATCACTAGTGATGCTTGAGGAAGAACAGGAACAAGAGGAATAAAGGATTCACAGGGAAGTGACAACTGAGGGTGAGTTTATAGCAGGAGAAGCATTTCGCTGTATTTTAAATGGGGGAATGGATTCAAAGACCTGCTAATCAGGGGGTGGGGGGACAAAACTGTGTACAAAAGCAGAGGTTTTGTATTTATTTTTTAAATTTTATTTACTTATATTTTTATTGAAGTAAAGTTGGCTTACCATGTTGTATTAGGCTCTGGTGTACAGCAAATCGATTCAGTGCATATGTGTGTGTGTGTGTGTGTGTGTGTGTGTGTGTGTGTGTGTGCATGTGTGTTCAATCATGCCTGTCACTTTGTGACCCCATGGGCTGTAACCTGCCAGGCTTCTCTGCTCTTGGAATTTCCCAGGCAAGAATACTGGAGTGGATTGCCATTTCTTACTCCAGGGGATTGACCCAACCCAGGGATCAAAGCCATATTTCCTACTTGGCAGGCAGATTCTTTACGACTGAGCCACTTGGGAAGCCCATACATATATATTTATATATATATTTTTCAGATTCTTTTTCCATTATAGGTTATTACAAGTTGTTGAATATAGTTCCCTGTGCTGTGCAGTGTGGGCTCTCTTGTTTATCTATTTTATACATAGTAGCATGTATCTGTTAATCCTGAGGTCTTAATTTATCCTTAATTTGTTTTCCATGGCTGTGAGTTTCTGTTTTGCAAATAAGCTCATTTGTATCATTTTTAGATTTCACATTTAAATCATTTCATATATATACATCTCCCCACATCTTTGAGAAATACAAATCAAAACTGCATCTCACACTTGTCAGAATGGCCAGCATCAAGAAGTCTTAAAAATAATAAATGCTGGAAAGGGTGTGGAGAGAAGGGAACACTTTCACATTGTCCATGGGAAAGTAAAATTGGTGCAGTATGGAGTTTCCTTAAAAGCTAAAAACATTATTTAGCAATCCCACTCCTGGGCATATGTCAGGAGAAAACTAATTCAAAAGGATCCATACAGCCCAGTGTCCATAGCTCAATTCGTAACAGCTGGTGAGACTTTGCTGTACATGCTACATAGAAATGACACATGGTCAGAAGTAATTTCTAACCCACTGTGCACTTTCCTTATTATATGTATAGTCCATCTTCGCCTACTAGAATTTGAGTTCCACAAAAGTAGAAATTTTTGCCTGCTTTACCGCCAAGGTACTCCCAGAGACCAAAACAGCGGCACCCCAAGTTGCTGAATGCGTTCAACCTTTCTAAACTCCTCTCGAGTGCGGTGTCAACCTAGCAAGAGCTCCTGCAGAGGAGAAATCAAATATCTGATTTGCCTTCTTTCTATAGTGCTTTCTGCACAATAGGAAATTCCAAACAACCAAACACATCAATGGAAACTCCAACACACATTCAGTTATTAGGATGTTGAGACTGGTCTGTCTCAAACAAAGGTGACACAAAATACGATTTTTCAGATAGAACAGGATCCTGGGCAACAGTTTCTTCAACCCTCATTATGTAAGTCCTTTGCTGCTTCTCCAGATATTCAAGATCTTTCTATTCTATCCGGCTGTATAGAAGCCAACACATTGTAGCTCGGAGACCTGTCTCTCCTCCAAGAGCCTCCAAGGAACTCTTAATTCTTGGCAAGACCCTCCTCTTAACCAGTTGCATTGTACTCAGCTGTACTCAGGGCAATCACATCCAGTAAGGTATTTCGGAGAAAAGCAGTCTTTTTAAGAGTAGCTATTTTAAGATGTAAATGACTAACAGGGTTAACCCTTTCTCAGATGGTAGCGTTTTCAAAAGAATTTATAAACCTAACTGAATATCTGCTTATGTAGACAGGGAACAAACGTCTGATATTCCTCTATATTACTGGTCCCATCTGATATACAAAAGAACAGTCTCTCTGACATAATACTCACTTCTAAGATGGCAAATCTCCAAAAATATAATTGAATTGCTGGATACTTGGAAGTTTATCTACTCTTTGATACCACTGTCAAGCATAATCCCATCAGTGAGAGAAGTATGTCATGTTAGAATATGAGCTTATTTGAGGGATGTTTATAGTGCATACTTGTCAAAATACCAAGAAGAAGAAGTGAGTCTATTCTTTCACTTCCCAGGTGGCACAGTGGCATGAGAATCCACTTGCCAGTGCAGGAGCTGCAGGACACTCGGGTTTGACCCCAGGGTCGGGAAGATCCCCTGGAGGAGGGCATAGCAACCACTCCAGTATCCTTGCTGGGGAAGTTCCACGGCCGGAGGAGCCTGGTGGAATACAGCGCATGGGGTCACAAAGAGTTTGACACGACTCAGCAAGTTTGGTCTACATGTAAGTATGAGAGGGGAGAAAGAACGGAAATGCAAGATAAATCTCAGGAATTCGGTGCTTAGTGTGAGCTGGGTGAATCACTGAAGCACTCACCTTTAGGAGCTAGTGTATCGGCGCTACATGGACACCTAACCAGAGCACATTTGCACACCTGACCCTGTTAAAGTCACAAGCTTTTCTTATTGTCATGACTCTGCTTCATTCTAAACTGACTTTCAAGTTACATGTGCTTTAAAAAGGTCACATGAGGGCTTCCCTGGGGGCTCAGTGGCAAAGACTCTGCCTGCCAATGCAGGAGACACAGGTTCGACCCCCGATTCGGGAAGATCCCGGTGCCACGGAGCAACCAAGCCCGTGGGCCACACTCTTGAGCCTGTGCTGTGGAGCCCGTTTCAGCAGCTATTGAAGCCCACATGCCCCAGAGACGGTGCTCTGCAGAAGAGCTGCGGGTTCGGTCGAACCTGAGTGTCCTGCACCTCCTCCGGCACTGGCAAGTGGATTCTCGCACCACTGTGCCACCTGAGAGTGAAAGGACAGATTCCCTGATTCTTCTTCTTGGTATTTTGACAAGTATGCAGTATAAACATCCCTCAAATAAGCTCATACGCTCACATGACAGACTTCCCTCACTGTTGGGATTACGCTTGACAGTGGCATCAAAGAGCAGATAAACTTCCAAGTAGCTCATGTTCCTCCGCAATAAGAAGCCCACACACCACAGTGAAGGGCAGTCCCCACTCGCAGCAGCTAGAGAAACCACGCAGCGACGAAGACCCAGCACAGCCAAAAATAAATAAAAATTATATTTTTTAAAAGCCCTAAAATGTAAGACTAACCACTAAAAAAAAAAAATGTCAGAATGCTTAATGGTGCTAAATAAGGTGTTAGCAACATTATATGTGTATTAATTGAATGACTAGAATATGGGAAACGCAAGTAGAGTGTTCATTTCTTCATCAATTTTTACGGATGATAGTAGTCTAGGAGGTTAATCAGTGCCTTTGGGATTGTTAAGAGTATTTTTCCAGTGTTATTGTTGGGATACTGTTGACTTATTACAATTATTTATGTTTTGTCTGTAATTTGCAATGGCATATTTTTCAACATTTTGTCTAACAAAGGCAAATGGCAAATCAGAGTTTGAATTATTGTTATTGGAATTTTGTTGAAGGTGGTAGAGCTCCATTAGAAAGAAATGTTACATGAAAGTGAGAATTTCTACTGTACAGAAAGACAGTACAATATTTTGATGAGACAGCGGACATAGACTAACCTGGGCTCACAAGATGGATTTAGCAACACACTGGCAATGGCAGGAAAAAGTTTGGTCTACATGTAAGTATGAGAGGGGAGAAAGAACGGAAATGCAAGATAAACCTCAGGAATTCGGTGCTTAGTGTGAGCTGGGTGAATCACTGAAGCACTCACCTTTAGGAGCTAGTGTATCGGCGCTACATGGACACCTAACCAGAGCACATTTGCACACCTGACCCTGTTAAAGTCACAAGCTTTTCTTATTGTCATGACTCTGCTTCATTCTAAACTGACTTTCAAGTTACATGTGCTTTAAAAAGGTCACATGAGGGCTTCCCTGGGGGCTCAGTGGCAAAGACTCTGCCTGCCAATGCAGGAGACACAGGTTCGACCCCCGATTCGGGAAGATCCTGGTGCCACGGAGCAACCAAGCCCGTGGGCCACACTCTTGAGCCTGTGCTGTGGAGCCCGTTTCAGCAGCTATTGAAGCCCACATGCCCCAGAGACGGTGCTCTGCAGAAGAGCTGCGGGTTCGGTCGAACCTGAGTGTCCTGCACCTCCTCCGGCACTGGCAAGTGGATTCTCGCACCACTGTGCCACCTGAGAGTGAAAGGACAGATTCCCTGATTCTTCTTCTTGGTATTTTGACAAGTATGCAGTATAAACATCCCTCAAATAAGCTCATACGCTCACATGACAGACTTCCCTCACTGTTGGGATTACGCTTGACAGTGGCATCAAAGAGCAGATAAACTTCCAAGTAGCTCATGTTCCTCCGCAATAAGAAGCCCACACACCACAGTGAAGGGCAGTCCCCACTCGCAGCAGCTAGAGAAACCACGCAGCGACGAAGACCCAGCACAGCCAAAAATAAATAAAAATTATATTTTTTAAAAGCCCTAAAATGTAAGACTAACCACTAAAAAAAAAAAATGTCAGAATGCTTAATGGTGCTAAATAAGGTGTTAGCAACATTATATGTGTATTAATTGAATGACTAGAATATGGGAAACGCAAGTAGAGTGTTCATTCTTCATCAATTTTTACGGATGATAGTAGTCTAGGAGGTTAATCAGTGCCTTTGGGATTGTTAAGAGTATTTTTCCAGTGTTATTGTTGGGATACTGTTGACTTATTACAATTATTTATGTTTTGTCTGTAATTTGCAATGGCATATTTTTCAACATTTTGTCTAACAAAGGCAAATGGCAAATCAGAGTTTGAATTATTGTTATTGGAATTTTGTTGAAGGTGGTAGAGCTCCATTAGAAAGAAATGTTACATGAAAGTGAGAATTTCTACTGTACAGAAAGACAGTACAATATTTTGATGAGACAGCGGACATAGACTAACCTGGGCTCACAAGATGGATTTAGCAACACACTGGCAATGGCAGGAAAAAGGCCGTGAACTTGAAGATAGATAAATAGGAGCTGTCTCATTAGAAAAAGAAAATAGGCTAGAAAAGCCTGATCAGAGTCTCAGTGACACGCACCATAACACCGCGTGGTCTAACATACACGTAACCGGGTCCCAAGCAGGCAAGCAAAGGAGAAGGGGGAAGAAAAATACCTGAAGAATCAAACGGCACAATTTCCCAAAGTTAACGGAAAACATCAGTTCATAGAGCTAAGAATCTCAGGAACTGCAAGCAGAATAAACAAAGCAAGGGCGCTGTATGCGTTTGCTAGGGCGGCCGTCACGGCACCGCTACCGGTGGCCTGAACAGAGACCGGTTTTCTCACCGTTCTGGACGCTAGCAGTCCACGGTCGAGGGGTAGGAGGCTTGGCTTCTCTCAGGCCCCGCTGCCTCACCTGCAGATGGCCGTCTCCCGCCGTGTCCCTCGCGGCCCTCCCTTGGAGCCTGTGCATGTCTGGGAGGCGCTCTCTGTGTCCCAGGCTCCTCTTCTGATAGGTCCACCAGCCGAGGGAATTATGGCCCACTCTAACGGTCTGGTCTTACCTTCAGTTCAGTCCAGTTCAGTCGCTCAGTCGTGTCCCACTCTTTGTGACCCCATGAATCGAAGTACACCAGGCCTCCCTGTCCATCACCAACTCCCGGAGTTCACTCAGACTCATGTCCATCGAGTCCGTGATGCCATCCAGCCATCTCATCCTCTGTCGTCCCCTTCTCCTGCCCCCAATCCCTCCCAGCATCAGGAGACCTTAATCACCTCTTAAAATGCCCTCTCTCCAAATACAGTCTCATTCTGACATATTAGGGCTTCAATACAGGAAGTTTGGGAGACACAATTCAGCCCATAATACACATCAGAACCCTTTTATGCTCAGACTGCTGAATACCACTGGTAGCAAAATGTGGAAAGGACTGAGAAGAAAGATACAGCTTGTACCGCAGCAGCGCAAGAAGTGCCAGCTTACTTTTCATTAAAAGGAGGAAACCTGGAATAATGAACTGACATCTTCCACTAACAGCTCAGAATTTTATGTGCTGCAAAAAGGTCCTTTAAAAAGAGGATAAAATGAACACTTTCAGATAAACATAATCTGAAAAACAGTTATCACCAGTGAACCAGAACTGCTCAACAAAGCTCTTTAGGTAGAGGGAGGATCTGAATCTCTCCACAAGAACGAAGAGTACAAAAATGGTCAATAGTGGGGTAAATATAACAGCTGAGTGTTGAAAGCAAAAACATTAACTTTATACTCTTGAATTTAAAAACATATATATATTCAAATGCATGACAATAAAAGAACAAAGGCCTAAGGGATAAATGAAAATCTGTACCTGTAAAGATTCAGCATTTTAAAAATGTTACAATACTACAGTAAGGTAAGGGTGAATATTGTACTCCTCAAAGAAACTTCTAAAAAATTATGTAAAGAAACATAGCTTCAAAACCAATACAGGAATTAGCAATGAGAGCTAAAAATATTCAATATTCAATGAACCCATAAAAAGAAAAAAAAGGTAGGGAAACTGAAAGCAGGTTCGAAAATTGCAAAATAAATCACAGCACAGACATGAGCCCAGTTATGCCAATACTTACGTGAAATGTAAAAAAATTGGAACCGTCCAGATGTCTCCGTCTGGAGACAGAGTGGGTGAGGGGTGATCGAGGCCCAGCTTTGCTCTTTCAGGAGGCACCCCATTGCATAAAGACCCAGGGCAGAGGCAAAGCGATGGGGGCACACGCCAAACAAATACCTAGAAAGTTTGTGTTAATGGGGAGCTGAAGCCTTTTTTTTTTTTTTAATGCATTTATGAAGTTTTACCAGTCCATTTTTTTTTTGAAGGAAGGAAGAATGTGAATATATGTCATTTCTATGTAGCATGTTAGAATATAGAGTCTATTAGGAGGTTAAGTGCTGTAAAGAAAGAGCGGAGTGAAGGTCAAATAGAGACACAGACGCAGAGAACAAGCGTGTGGACACGAGGCAGAAAGGGAGGGCGGGATGAATGCGGAGGCTGGGTTTGACATTTATACACAGTACACTATTGATTCTATGTGCAAATCAGATACCTAATGAGAACAGACTGTCTGTCGAGCGCAGAAAACTACTCAGTGGTCTGTGGTGACCTAAATGGGAAGGACATGTAAAGAAGAGGGGATATATGTATGCATATGGAGAAGGAAATGGCAACCCACTCCAGTATTCTTGCCTGGGAAATCCCGTGGATGGAGGAGCCTGGCAGGCTACAGTCCATGGGGTCGCAGAGAGTTGGACAAGACTGAGTGACTTGTTAAAAAGTAATATATACATACAGCTGACTCCCTGATGGCTCAACTGGTAAAGAATCTGCCTGCAATGCGGGAGACTCCGGTTTGATTCCTGGGTTGGAAGGATCCCCTGGAGAAGGGATAGGTTACCCACTGCTGTATTCTTGGGCTTCCCTTGTGGCTCACCTGGTAGAATCCGCCTGCAATGAGGGAGACCTGGGTTTGATCCCTGGGTTGGGAAGATGCCCTGGAGAATGGAAAGGCTCCCCACTCCAGTGTTGTGGCCTGAGAATTCCATGGACAGCCCATGGGGTCACAAAGAGCCAGACACGACTGAGCGACTTTCACCTCACTCGAGCTGGTTCACTGTCCTCTACGGCAGAAACTAACACTGCATTGTAAAGCGACTCTGAAAACGCGAGTGAAAGCGCTAGCCGCTCAGTCGTGTCCCACTCTTTTGTGACCCCGTGGACTGTAGCCCACCAGGCTCTTCCACCCATGGGATTCTCCAGGCAAGAACACTGGAGTGGGTAATCAGTCCCTTCTCCACGGGATCTTCCCTACCCAGGGATCTCCAGCATTGCAGGCGGACTCTTTACCTTCTGAACCACCAGGAGACCCAAAGCAATACAAATTTAAAAAAAAAAAAAAAGAAAAAAAGTGAAGGTCACAAGAGCGTGTGGCAGAGATGAGGGTGTGTTATTAAACAGGAGAAGTAGGGGGCTCACTGGGTAAGCGCCTCCTGAACTAAGACTTGAAGGAGGTGGGGGAGTGAGTTACACAGATCTGGGGGGAAAGGATGGTTCCAGGCTAAGGGAACAGGACCCAAGCATGTGCTGAGCTAGAAGCGAGCCTGACCGTTTCAGGAGTAACATGTTGGCTGACAGTGGAGTGGAGGAGTGGGAGACGCTTTAAGGAGACATGGTGGACCAGTGGTAGGCGATCAGGCTGGGCAGAGTCTTGCAGGTCATGGAAGAGAACTTGGAGTCTACGGGGAATGGGATGGGAGGCCACTGGGTGATATTAAGCAGAGGAGTCCGTGAGAACTGGGGTTGAGGAAGACCCTGCCTTGCTTGGACAAGCAAAGACACACTCTCCTGGCATATCACACCGCGATGGGCTGCGTTTCGTCATGCCGCAGGGGCATAGGTACTGTAAATGCGGTTGGTATTCTCTGAGAAGCCAGAGAGTGCCAGTGAGGTCTGTGTGGCAAGCTCAAGAAATGTTTATGCTTCTGGAATTTATTTATCCCAAGGAAGTACTAAAGCATACGGAACTGAAAGCTATTCATTTAGTGCTAACAATTTGGGAACTGGAAACTTAAGTTTCAGTACTTCAGCACTATTAATTTACAATCCCTAGGAGGTCAAAAAAACCTTTGGGGTTCTGTAATACCTGATAGACCTTTTTTGAAGTCTCCATTTATTTCTGTTTACAGCACCTAGGAGTCCTGCTTTTCTGCCTCTTTCCTATAAAACATGTTGGCTGACAGTGGAGTGGAGGAGTGGGAGACGCTTTAAGGAGACATGGTGGACCAGTGGTAGGCGATCAGGCTGGGCAGAGTCTTGCAGGTCATGGAAGAGAACTTGGAGTCTACGGGGAATGGGATGGGAGGCCACTGGGTGATATTAAGCAGAGGAGTCCGTGAGAACTGGAGTTGAGGAAGACCCTGCCTTGCTTGGACAAGCAAAGACACACTCTCCTGGCATATCACACCGCGATGGGCTGCGTTTCGTCATGCCGCAGGGGCATAGGTACTGTAAATGCGGTTGGTATTCTCTGAGAAGCCAGAGAGTGCCAGTGAGGTCTGTGTGGCAAGCTCAAGAAATGTTTATGCTTCTGGAATTTATTTATCCCAAGGAAGTACTAAAGCATACGGAACTGAAAGCTATTCATTTAGTGCTAACAATTTGGGAACTGGAAACTTAAGTTTCAGAACTTCAGCACTATTAATTTACAATCCCTAGGAGGTCAAAAAAACCTTTGGGGTTCTGTAATACCTGATAGACCTTTTTTGAAGGCTCCATTTATTTCTGTTTACAGCACCTAGGAGTCCTGCTTTTCTGCCTCGTTCCTATAACTCTCCTTACTCATCGCGTCTGCTGTCATCTTCTGTGTCCTCCTCCTCCACGACTGCCAATCTCCTCTCCTGACCAGTGGGAAGACTATCCATGCAGTTCTGGTTTCTAATTCTTTGCAAAAGATAAGTTACATTGAATATATTACATCTGACATGCAAAAGGAAGAGATATTATTTGGGGTTTTATATGCTTATTATTATGTTTTATGATTGAATTCCATTCCAGGATCACAGAAACAATTGTCTAAACCAGACCTTTAGATAATTGTGAACATTTTGAAATTGTGAAAATCTCTAACTGTGAACATTCTCCAGTCTGCTTGGGACATGGTTCTGGATTGGCCTCAGCTATGAAGAGAAAGCGAGAGAGTGTACTAATGTGTTAGGGCTTCAGTAGCAGATACCAGACTAAAGACTGGGTGTCTTTAACAAGAGAAACTCATTTCCTCGCAATTCTGGAGGCTAGGTGTTTGAGATTAGGATGTCAGAGGCCTCAGGTTCTCCCTGCCATCTTCACGTGGTCTTTGCTATGCGTGTGTCTGTTTATGTCCTGATCTTTTTTCTTTTTAAAATAAGGATACCCGTCATATTGGATTAGGGTCACGCATGTGATGTTAGTTTACCTTACTTGCCTCTCTAAAGGTCCCCAAAGGGTGATATTCTGAGGTCCTGGGGTTAGGACATCAATCCGTGAATTTGAGGAGGAGCAAAATTCAGTCCATGCCAAGGGGAAATGGGCTTAAACTACTTTACCTGCAGCGAAAAAAAAAAAAAAAAAAGCTGTCGGAAATGAAGCCTAAGGGAGCAGGGCCGTCCAGATTGCCCAGATAGTTAACCTGCTGAGTCGCTTTGGTCGTGTCTGACTCTGTGTGACCCCATAGACGGCAGCCCACCAGGCTCCCTCGTCCCTGGGATTCTCCAGGCAAGAACAGTGGAGTGGGTTGCCATTTCCTTCTCTAATGCATGAAAGTGTAAAGTGAAAGTGAAGTCACTCAGTCGTGTCAGACTCTTCGAGACCCCACGGACTGCAGCCCACCAGGCTCCTCCGTCCCTGGGATTTTCCAGGCAAGAGCACTGGAGTGGGTGCCATTAACCATACTCTTGTACTAATATGTTTAGTGAGAACGTGTGCTGAGCCATTTATTTAGTGGCTAAACTACTTTTTGAATATATTAATATTTACAAGCAGATTCACACAAACCCAGGAAGAAAAAACGGATGCCACAGGATAGTTTAGAATCCCTAAGTTCATGCCGAAGGACAGCCTTTCCCTAGGATGTGAATGAACTAAGAATGATGGCTTCTGGCGGCCAGGATCTGTCCGGAGCTTCCTCTCTGCAGTGCGTGGGGTCCACAGCTCAGCAGGCAAGGCGAGAGCAGGCACAGCCTCTTCATGACACTTTTCTGTCTTTTTAAGCCTCAAAGGGTCCTTTTCTCTTGGCAGTGGACAGTTCCTGAAATCAAAGCGCTCAAGCGCAGATCAGGAGTCTCAGGGGCAACTTCCTCCTAAAATGGGTGGCTCTGGAGTTCACGCTGCTTCCTTCCTCTGGGATGCTCCGGAGAGGTGCCCGCTGATCGTCAGCTCCGAGGCCCGGATGCATCACCCGGGGGAGCTTTGTGGCTGGGCTGCCCTCGGAGGAGTGCATGAAAGGGCTTAAGCTGCCCGGACTCTGGGGAATAACAGCTGCAAATCCAGGAGCTGACTCAGCCTCCAGCCTCTTTGGACAGGCCGGGATTGCCTTGGAGGAGGCTGGAGCTGAGGCAGCCTTCCCTTTCGGGATGCGGCCTCGCCCTTTCAAGTCCGCGGAGGGCCTGCTGCCCGGCTGCGCCGGGTTTCCCAGCTGCGGCGAGGACACGCCTGGAGCGGCCTTCCCCCAGCAGCCAGAGGCTCAGGTGAGGGCCCGGCGGGCCCTCTGCGGCTCCAGGGTCCTCGGCGCCCCGTCTCTGGGGAGATGTGGCTGCGCCGCCCCCTCTGCGAGTCCGGTCACGGTCACGGTGCCGGTGCCGACGCTCACCTGCTGTTCCGCCCGGCCTCTCCCTCCCCTTCCTGTCTCGCCGCTAATCAGACGCTGAGGTGACGCTTGGCGAAATACAGTTTGGCCGCGTTTCCTGTTCAAAAGGCCGAGGGTATAAAGCCGGGGGCTTCCCGTCAGCAGCACTGCTTTAGGGAGGGACAGCGAACGCTTCCCCGTTTCAGTTCTCCTGAGTTAAGCGTATATCAAGATGTGTCTGTTCCGACCCTGGTATGCACACGCACCACACACACACGTGCACCCAACCACTACTCTGTCATTGTCGATAACTGCAACTCATCGCATCCACCAGGACTCCGCTCTGTGACCCGGTGTATTTCCATACGCATGCCTTTTCACTGTTAAAGGGTACGTGTTAGCCCTGTGTGACTCTTGGCGACCCCATGGACTGTAGCCCGCCAGGCTCCTCTGTCCGTGGGATTCTCCAGGCCAGAATACTGGAGTGGGTTGCCAAGCCTCCTCCAGGGGATCTTCCCAGCCAAGGGATGGAACCCAGGTCTCCTGCATTGCAGGCAGATTCTTTACCATGTGAGCCACGGGGATGCATTAAAGGGCAAAAGTAAAAGAAAATACACAAAAGAGGAAGAGAGAACGACCTCTGATCAACAAGATTTTATTCATGTTGGCATTTGAAATAAGAGCGTGGGCTTGGTATTGAAGCTGAAACTTGATGGGTCTTATCTTCACTGAGTCAGGAATCATTTCCGTCTCTCTTTTCCCCCTCTGTATGATAAAAATTCATTTTGGATTTTTATGAGATGTCAAACTTCCTGGGGTGGTGTGAGAAGCAGCTAGAAGGTTTTGAGTAAAAGGTTGCAGGCCGTGATTGACACAGCCTGGTAAGGGCACGGCTTTGCTGACAAGCTGTAAATCGGGCAGTGAATTACAGTGTACAGGTGCTTTTTAGGAAGGCTCTGACTAGATAATTTGTGGACATCAGCCTGTATATCAGCGGCGGGAGCCTGCAAATGGCTCCAGGGTTGGACGCAGAAGCGTCTTTTCTCCCTGACATGGGCTCCTTTCTTGAGCCCAGGAGAGGGTGTGTGCGTGTCTCTGACAATGAGTTATGGTGGCCAGTGGAACGAGGGTGGGGGGGGGTTATGGATTATGTTGATGAAAAGTTCAGCCATCACTCACACGAGCTTTGGCAGAAACTTCCAATCAAGACTCCACTTCCTGGCCCTGGTGGATTAAGTGAAAGAAACAACAACAAAAAAAAAGTGCCTGAAGTTCCGTTGAGAAGCAGGCCACATCTTCATAAATAAACGTTGACAACAAAGGTGCCTGAAAATATATGCTCTTCAAATTTAACGAACGTAAATCACAAGTGAGGTGTCTCTCTGTGAACTACGGTGTCCCACTGACGGCTGGTTTCCTTTTGGTTCACAAGAACTTAGTCCTTTTTATTCTCATGTTAAAGTCAGACTTTTTTTTTGTTGCTTCATCAGGACTTGAATAAGACAGGGTATTGGAAGAAAGTAAGCGGGGAAAGGCAACTTTATCAGTCTACAAGTATTTGTAGGCACTTGCTTTATTTTAGCCTTTTATGTGATGATGCAGGCAGACTCCTCTGCCCCTCCCAGCCACCAAGTACTTCCCGTCATTGGTTTCTCTGTCAATCCTTTGAAGTTTGAAGTGGAACCTTTAAAGAAATTTCCTATATTTCTATTTCCACGGATGTTCCATTTTAAATTAATCTTATGTTATAGGTGAAACCTTAGAATTATTTCTTCTTTGTGATTTTCTTTTTATAATTGCTTTTCTTTTCCTAGAAACACATCTAGTGGCCTTTATAATGAAGCAAAGGAGAGATAGGTTATTACAAAAATATTCCAAAGGCATAATATTAAGTGAATCTCCTTTCCTGCTCCCAAGAGACAGATTAATACCACATTCGTTCCTTACTACATATACATCCTTTTATGATATGTTAACAAATAATGTATGTGCAACTGCTATTTTGTTTTTTTTTCTAAATAAAAGGACAAATACTATACATTTTTACTCGAGTTACTTTTAAAAAGTTCCCAAAATACAAGAAGATAACTAACAGGTTAAGTAGAAGTTTCTGTTATGAAATGACAAAAGTCAAGAAAATGTGATAAAACTTAGACAAAGTCATTTTTATGTTATGCTAATTATTTGCACAAGTTTAGAATGAAATCAAAAGAGAAAAGAGAAAAGATGTGTATAAGAGACAGCCTCGGAGGAGTGCATGAAAGGGCTTAAGCTGCCCGGACTCTGGGGAATAACAGCTGCAAATCCAGGAGCTGACTCAGCCTCCAGCCTCAAAGAAACAACAACAAAAAAGAAAGTGCCTGAAGTTCCGTTGAGAAGCAGGCCACATCTTCATAAATAAACGTTGACAACAAAGGTGCCTGAAAATATATGCTCTTCAAATTTAACGAACGTAAATCACAAGTGAGGTGTCTCTCTGTGAACTACGGTGTCCCACTGACGGCTGGTTTCCTTTTGGTTCACAAGAACTTAGTCCTTTTTATTCTCATGTTAAAGTCAGACTTTTTTTTTGTTGCTTCATCAGGACTTGAATAAGACAGGGTATTGGAAGAAAGTAAGCGGGGAAAGGCAACTTTATCAGTCTACAAGTATTTGTAGGCACTTGCTTTATTTTAGCCTTTTATGTGATGATGCAGGCAGACTCCTCTGCCCCTCCCAGCCACCAAGTACTTCCCGTCATTGGTTTCTCTGTCAATCCTTTGAAGTTTGAAGTGGAACCTTTAAAGAAATTTCCTATATTTCTATTTCCACGGATGTTCCATTTTAAATTAATCTTATGTTATAGGTGAAACCTTAGAATTATTTCTTCTTTGTGATTTTCTTTTTATAATTGCTTTTCTTTTCCTAGAAACACATCTAGTGGCCTTTATAATGAAGCAAAGGAGAGATAGGTTATTACAAAAATATTCCAAAGGCATAATATTAACTGAATCTCCTTTCCTGCTCCCAAGAGACAGATTAATACCACATTCGTTCCTTACTACATATACATCCTTTTATGATATGTTAACAAATAATGTATGTGCAACTGCTATTTTGTTTTTTTTTCTAAATAAAAGGACAAATACTATACATTTTTACTCGAGTTACTTTTAAAAAGTTCCCAAAATACAAGAAGATAACTAACAGGTTAAGTAGAAGTTTCTGTTATGAAATGACAAAAGTCAAGAAAATGTGATAAAACTTAGACAAAGTCATTTTTATGTTATGCTAATTATTTGCACAAGTTTAGAATGAAATCAAAAGAGAAAAGAGAAATAAAGGGCACATGATAAAATCAAACTGTTAGAAAGGTACTTAATGGTTTTTATTTCTCTCTTGGATTTTTATATTAAGAAAATAAAATGCAACTCATAAATTTATTTGCTTTGCCTGCATGCATTATGCTTGATATAAAACAAGTCTGGAAAATAAGCGAAGAATATTTAAAATGAAACTTTAAATATATCAGGGAACATCATTTATGAGGTCAGAATTGCTCTGTTATCAATTTTCTCTGAACATTTATTAAAGGATATCTTTTGTTTTAATTTGCCCAAGACAAAGCAGTTTAGAGACATTTACAAAGATGAGGAGGGAGCTTCAGTTAACCTTCGTTGCTGAAATATTTTACGTGCATGAATTACAGTATAACAGAATAATTACCTAGTACTTTTTGTGGAGCAATCCTAATAAAAAAGAAATGGATTTATACATAATGAAATTCAAACTCTTCATTTCTTATCACATTTTTATTACTAGAATGGTTGTAAACTCTTATTTTGAGACCAATGGAAAAAGTTTCTAACTTACATCTAAGGTTGAAGAAGCTCTGTGGTTGCAATGTATATTCAATTAAATTAATAGCCAAGTTGTAGCTGCAAAATGCACTCTTAAAAGTCCTTATGTGCAGTGTGGTGCTGAACCTCATTTTATTTCCTAGAGAAATTAGACAGAAGGGTCTAGTTTATTCAACCATGTTGAATTCTAAATATTAACTTCATCCAAGGGAAGATTTTTTCTGGACTTTTCCATTTAATAATTTAATAGCTAATTTTTAATCTGCTGTTTAAAACAATAATCCTTCAGTTCAGTTCAGTTCGGTTGCTCAGTCATTTCTGACTCTTTGCGATCCCATGAGTTGCAGCACACCAGGCCCCCCTGTCCATCACCATCTCCTGGAGTTCACTCAGACTCATGTCCATCGAGTCGGTGATGCCATCCAGCCATCTCATCCTCTATTGTCCCCTTTTTCTCCTGCCCCCAATCCCTCCCAGCATTAGAGTCTTTTCCAGTGAGTCAACTCTTCGCATGAGGTGGCCAAAGTACTGGAGTTTCAGCTTTAGCATCATTCCTTCCGAAGAACACCCAGGACTAATCTCCTTCAGAATAGACTGGTTGGATCTCCTTGCAGCCCAAGGGACTCTTAAGAGTATTCTCTAACACCACAGTTCAAAAGCATCAATTCTTCGGCACTCAGCTTTCTTCACAGTCCAACTCTCACATCCATACATGACCACTGGAAAAACCATAGCCTTGATTAAATGGACTTTTGTTGGCAAAGTAATGTCTCTGCTTTCCAATATGCTATCTGCTGCTGCTGCTAAGTTGCTTCAGTCGTGTCCAACTCTAATGCGACCCCACAGACGGCAGCCCACTAGGGTCCACCGTCCCTGGGATTCTCCAGGCAAGAACACTGGCGTGGGTTGCCATTTCCTTCTCCAATGCATGAAAGTGAAAAGTGAAAGTGAAGTAGTCGCTCAGTCGTGTCTGACTCAGCAACCCCATGGACTGCAGCCTACCAGGCTCCTCCATCCATGGGAGTTTCCAGGCAAGAGTACTGGAGTGGGATGTCATTGCCTTCTCCGAATATGCTATCTAGGTTGGTCATAACTTTTCTTCCAAAGAGTAAGCGATTTCAAAGGACATGTATTTCTTTCTGAAAGTAACTGATGAGAAAATAAAGTGAATGCTTCGAGGATTACTTCCAAGTTTGAAAACCTCAGAAGGTGTTTGGAACTTAGGACAAATATGACTTACCTACAGTAGTTAAATTTACTCTTGTGTTTTCTTTTCTTAAGCCGGTGAAGAACCAGTTAACGTCAGTTGTATTGGTTGTGTTGGCAAAATGGGCTCTTGTCTTCCTGGAGCCCACGTGAAATGAACGCTACTTTAATTCCAGGCTGTGAAAGTAGGGAGGTTTGCACATCTCTGCTCTCTCTGCCTAGATCTGTTCCCACCTGCACCCCTACAAGCTTCAAAAAAGGTGTGAAGAGAAAGGATGTTGTTTATACCAGATACTTCAGAGCAAGCAGGGGAGGCAGAAAATAGCACCTGAAAGAAAAAAATTGTGACAGGTTCTCCTTAGTGAAACATATTTAAAAATAAAATTTCCTCATCAGATTTTTATCCTACACTTATTAATTAAAGCAGAAGAAGTTTTCTTTGGCTTTATTTAATGCTAGCAAATCCTGGTGTGCCCATACATGCATATGTATATTCTACATCTAAAATATGTAATAATCTAAAGATATAATAAGCTACCTTGATCTTTGTAGTAATTATTTTTCAATGAAACTTCTTTTTGCCAAGGGCTATCACGCATCATAGAGTTAATATATATAATGCCAAATATGAAAATAACTGAAAAACTCCGATGCTTCTTTCCTTCCAGTTTTCATTGGACAATTTGGCATCCTAGCATAGTGCCTTAATGGGAGAGTCTAAAAATAATGCTTGGAGTAACACTGTATCCAGTTAAGACTTTTCCATACTGTTCTCTTCAAACTTGCACAATTAAGAATTCACATAAACTGGAAGCAAAAGAACAAAAAGCAGTAAGTTTTATGGTGGGATCAATTAGGAGTTGGGGATTAACTATACACACTACTATATATAAAATAGATAACTAACAAAGACCTACTGTATAGCAAAGGGAATTTATTCAATATTTTGTAACAGCCTACAAGGAAAAGAGTATGAAAAAGAATAGATATGTATGTACGTATAACTGAACCACTTTGCTGTATACTTAACACAACATTGTAAATTTATTTCAATTCTTAAAAAAAAAGCTGTTTTAGTAAAGTTTTTAAATGTACACACACAAAAGAAGACAGAGTGTGATAATCAGGAGCAAAGCTATACCAACTGGACCTTGGTAGAGCTTCTGAAGACTGTGAGATTAACATTTAAATCAGTGGACTTTGAGTAAAACAGGTTCTTCTCCATGATACGGTTGGGCCTCATCTAATCAGGTGAAGATTCTAGGAGAAAAGACTGAGATTCCACCAGGAGGAGGGAATTCTGCCTTCAGCCTGTCTTCAGACTTAAGTTTTTAAATGTACACACACAAAAGAAGACAGAGTGTGATAATCAGGAGCAAAGCTATACCAACTGGACCTTGGTAGAGCTTCTGAAGACTGTGAGATTAACATTTAAATCAGTGGACTTTGAGTAAAACAGGTTCTTCTCCATGATACGGTTGGGCCTCATCTAATCAGGTGAAGATTCTAGGAGAAAAGACTGAGATTCCACCAGGAGGAGGGAATTCTGCCTTCAGCCTGTCTTCAGACTCGAGCTGCAACATCAGCGCTTCGCTGGGTCTCCAGCCTGCTGCCTGCCCTGCAGGCTTTGGACTGGCTAGCCCTATAATCACATAAGCAATTCCGTATGCTCAGTCTCTGCCTATATACTCATGTATCTATCTCTCCATCTACCTGTCTGTCAATCCATGCCCTAGTGGTTCAGGTTCTTTAGAGAACGCTTTCTGATACATTTGTCCATTCAGCTCAAGCAGCAGGCAGGGAGATGACTAGGTGGTCCACCATATCGCACATAATATGGTGTCAGGAATATAGGAAATATAGTTTAAATGGGAATAAAAGACTGGCATGTACTTCATGAATGTGAGCAAACGCCAGGAGACAGTGGAGGACAGAGGGGCCTGGAGTGCTGCAATTCACAGGGTTCCAAAGACAAGACTTAGCCGCTGAACAACCAGTAACAACGTACTGCGTGGAGAAATATAGAGAAGCAGGAAGCGTAAAGGAGCAGAAAATGAGGAGGCAGTGAGAGAAAAGGCCTGAGCACCGTCTCAGAGAGGCTGGAGACAGCTCTGCTGTGGCCAGGAGAGGCCTTTGGAAGGGTCTACAGATTCCTGAAGACCCAAGGGCTCGACCAATGCCATTTCTCCAGGACATACGTAGTCTGAGGGCGGGTAGCGTGGCATGAGAAAGCTTGAATGAAAATCTTGCCATGCCGTGGTAAGTCGCTTCAGTCGTGTCTGACTCTTCATGACCCTATGGACTTGTAGCCCACCAGGCTCCTCTGTCCATGGGATTCTCCAGGCAAGAATACTGGACTGGGTTGCCATGCCCTCCTCCAGGGGCTCTTCCTGACCCCGGGATGGAACCTGCAGTCTCTTAAGTCCCCTGCATTAGCAGGTGGCTTCTTTACCACTAGTGCCACCTGGGAAGCCCGAAAGAAAGTCTTGCTGCCCCTCAAAATGCAAGAAAGGCGAGAAACAGACCCGTAAGATGGGATGGTTGCTCTCTGCACACACGACTCCCTGATGGAGTGCTTGTTATTGCAGTGACTGTTGTTGATGAAAGTGACCGGTCTCAGGCCCTGGCAGGAGCATCAGCTGCATCGGTCACCTGCCCTCAGGAGCACCAGCTGGGGAGGGAGCCAACAGCGGTGTGCCATGCTTCGCACCCCCCGGGGGTGGGGTAAGATGCACTAACACGAACGCTGAATCAAGCTTCCGTTCCGTGACCATGTCATCTCTAAAAACATGCTCCCAATTTACGTATTTGTCTTTCTTGTTTCTCACGGTCCACTCAAACCTGACCTGGGCAAGATACCAGTAACTGCTATTTTCCACTCAAAGTTACCCAGATGCTTCCCCGTAAGAGTCGCGTTCTCTGGGTCACCCAGGACATCATTCTTCCAGATTTTTTACTCATCTGATTTATTCATGCGATTTATTTACTAAATATAATATATCTTGTGCTATTTAGTCCCTAAGTCATGTCCAACTCTTTTGGGCCCCATGGACTGTCGTCTGCCAAGCTCCTCTGGCCATGGAATTCTCCAGGCCAGAATACTGGAGTGGGCAGCCATTCCCTTCTCCAGGGGATCCTCCTGACCCACGGATTGAACCTGAGTTTCCTGCTTTGGCTCATTACCACTGAGCCTCCTGAGAAGCCCCCCAAATATGTATATGTATTCTTTTTCAAAATCTTTTCCATTTGTAGGTTATTGCAAGATATTAAGTTAGTTCCCTGTCCTCTGCAGTACAGGAGGTCCTTGTCGCTCATCTGTTCTGTGTTCAGTAGAACAGACACGTTAGTCTCCTCACACATTCCTCTCATCCACCATTTTCCCGTTCTGAGGACCGTGTGGAACTGACTGTATTCCATATTGCAACCTACAGTTTGGGAGTTAATTAAGAAAATATTCTATGAATTAATTTCCTGAGCACTTCTTATCAATACACAGGCAAACTGTGAGGCTATTTTAAGGAAACATTTCTGTTTCAGCTACTTATTAGGCACTTCATTGATTTCAAAGTGTGTTTTAGGGAATGGTGAAATATGATAACTATAATTCTGCTAAGATTTCTTAAAGGCAGGAAAGTGGATTAGACCAAAGTGATGAACAAACCAGCCAAATTAAAGGCAAGGTGTGTGTTACTAATTTTAATACATGCACACAGGAAAAAATAGTCTTTCAAGATAGAAATATAATGTCAGTTAAGTCATGATAGAAATTTGCATGGGTATCTTTCTATAATGTAAAATTTAGAGTGTGTGTGCTAAGTCCTTCAGTCATGTCTGACTCTTTGTGACCTTGTGGACTGTAGCCCGCCAGGCTCCTCTGTCCATGGGATTCTCCAGGCAAGAATACTGGAATGGGTTACCATTTCCTCCTCCAGGGGATCTTCCCAACCCAGAGACCAAGCCGGCATCGCTTACGCTTCCTGCACTGGCAGGTGGGTTCTTTACCAGTGGTGCTACCTGGGAAACCCTTCATTTAGAGTACTCTGTCAAACTTCTTAAGGGTGAGAACACATGTGTGTGTGAAATAGGCAGACTTCTGACATACTGATAACCTTTACATAAATAATCTGGCGATCATAAACGTCCTTCTTAGAGTATGTACTGGCTTGCTTGTGCTTTCTACTTTTCATTAAGGTGGTACACAGAGTAACAGCTCCTAAAAGATGTTCGTGCTATACTCTGCCGGATGTGTGAATATTTAGGGTTACACAGCAAAGGAGAATTAAGACTGCAGATGGGCTTAAGGACGCTAATCAGCTGACCTGGAGATGGAGGGGTTATCCTGCGTTATCCAGGTGGATCTGCCCGAATCACCAGGGCTCTTCAGTGCGGAGGAAGGAGACAGGGGACAGAGCGAGAGGCAGGTTAATGCACTGGGAAGACCCGGCTGGCCATGCTGGCTTGAAGATGGAAGCGGACCTTCAACCACAGCAAGTGTGCAACTGCTATGCTCCAGAAAGGCAAGAAAACAGATTCTTCCCTAGGCCTTCTAGAAAGGAACGCAATCTTGCAAACACCTTGATTTCAGCCCAGTGAGACCTGTCAGACGGCTAACCTACAGACACAGGTGTTCTCATGGAATCTTTCAACAGGGATACGGGGCAAGGATGGTGATTTTCATCTTAGAAAGGAAGAACTCAGAACTCAGGAGCTTTTTAGGCTGCTTGTCTAAATACTCAGTGGAAAAGGCAATGGCAACCCACTCCAGTCCTCTTGCCTGCAACATCCCATGGACAGAGGAGTCTGGTAGGCTATAGTCCATGGGGTCACAAAGAGTTGGACATGACTGAGCAACTTCACTTTCACTTTTCACTTTCATGCACTGGAGAAGGAAATGGCAACCCACTCCAGTGTTCTTGCCTGAAGAATCCCAGGGATGACGGAGCCCAGTGGGCTGCCATCTGTGGCGTTGCACAGAGTCGGACACGACTGAAGCGACTTAGCAGCAGCAGCAGCAGTAAATACCCGGGGGAACCCAACTAGTCCAGCCTGGGCCATGAGCCACTGATTCTACCATTCTGGAACCATTGCTTCTACCAAATCAAAGGCAGAGGAGGTTCTCTGAACAAAGTGGGAGGTACCTGAAGGAAGGACCAGGAAATTCTGAATGGGCCCAAGTTGCCGATGTCTTCTTCAAACGTACTTTGAAGTAAGATGAATGAGTTCAAACCCTCCATCTCCCATCCACTATTTGTGTGACTTTAATCTGTTTGAAATTATTGTCTTTGCTTCTAAAAGAAAAGTTATAGTAGTTTCTTCCTCGTAGTGTTGCAGGGAGGATTAAATGAGATAATACATGTATATGCTTTTGGCAAAGTGCCTGATACAAAATGTGCGAACGATAACACATTTTAAAAAGAGAAGTGTACACCAGAATGAGTGGAATCACAACCTTGCTGGTGAATTGGGAGAAGTAATTTCTCCTTGATTTTTTTTTTTCATTGCAGCCACTGTCCTGAGGGGATGGTTTTCAGTTGGGGTGACTAGCCAGCACGGCCCAGTGGGGACAGGCTAGAGGTGTCCTGGTAGCCCCAGGTGGCCTGGGATTTCAGACCAATACAAAAACCCAGTGGTGGGCAAAAGATCGGATAACATTGCTAACCCACAGCTTGGAAAATCTGCCTCCAGAGAAAATCGAGTTGACAGTTTTTACTTTTCATCAGTCTCTTTTTCTGTCACTCAGATTTGCTGGCTAAACACTGACCAGTTTCAGCTTGCTTAATTTAGGAAAATGGATGATTGCAAACCATTATTCGATAGCTTCAGGAGTCTAGTTTTTTTCTGCCATGTCTATTCGAGTTGACTGAATACCATGTGATTCTTGTCCTTGTCTTGCTTTTCATATTTTTTTTCCTACTGTATTGTTGAAAACCTCAAGCAAAAGCTTTTAGTTAGCTGATCTGATCTGTAGAGTTGAGAGTCTCATAAGGTTAGAATTGTTTTATTACAAAAGCAAACATTTGAAACCATGGATATACAGCTAAGAATGTTTGACTGAGCAGGTGACTTCAAAGATGAATAACTAGATAAATTCCAGAGTTTTTCAGATTTTATGAAGTGAAGTGGAACCCTTTTTTTTTTAAAGAGTTCTTTAAAATGTTTTTTCTTTTCCCTGAAGATAAGATCGGTATTGCATATCAAAGGGCTTGATTTCAAATAGGCATAAATATGCATCTACACCATTGCTTGTGTTTTATTTCCTTCACTCTTTTTGAAGGAGCAAATATTTTATGAGTCATAAAAGATCAATTCTCCGTGCTCCTGGACTGAATCGAGTAACCCAAATGGAAGGGGCGTTTCAATGGAAGGCTCGTGCAAGGAGGCAGAGGTGTTTATTTCAAGAACGCACCTCACTAACCATCATCCTTCTGTGGAAGCTTTGTACCCAGGCAACAAACAGAACATGTTTTAAGAATCTAACTTCTTAATTAGAGAGATGTCAGAGTGGGTACTTACCACAAGAGAAATAAAGCATTATTATTATGTGAGATCTTTTTTTTTTTTTTCAGTAGAAAGACTTACCTTTGATGAGCTCCGAGAATGAAACTCATTAGCTGCAACATAAAAACAAACACTTGAATGACAGAGGCGATGAGAAGATATTGCTAATGATCTCTCCACAGTTGATGGCCAGCTTCACTGGTCCCCTACCAATTATGAGAAGCAGAGTGATATCATGAGACACAATACGCACGGCCAAGATGATCCTTCTCCTGTAGTTAAGGCTCAGATCACAGGGCTCCTTCAGCTTCACTCCAGGAAAAGAGAAAGAAGCGTTTGCTCCATGACTCAGTTAACTTTTCTCTCTGACAACTTCAAGAAACAGGAACAAAGGGACATGGCAGCAGAAAATGTTTGGTTGAGACATGAAGCCAAGTGAAGACACCCTTACGTATGGCAAGATACGCCTCAATAAACAAAGCAGCAGTTCCTGGAGGACCTGCAGTACTTGAGTCAAGCATCAAAGGATGATTCTGCGACAGGTACAACTCTGCCGTTTGTGTTCATCACTATAAAGAAGCCGTTCAGATTCAACGCAAGTTTCCACCTCTCTCTAAAATGTATGATGTCTGAGGTTAACAGCTGCCTCGTCGTGTCTGAAAAAAGTTGGCATATTGCTATAAATTGCGTATTTCTTACCAAAGTATTTAAATAGTGCTAAGGAATGTTTAATTGCAAGCAAAGGGAAAAAGCCACATTGGGAACATCTTTTTCCAAGAAAATGTCAAAAGCTAATTCACTTAATTAGAAGTCTGAATTACAGCACCTAATTTTTTTTAATTGAATGAGAATATTATAATAATTAAAGACAAACAATGTTTCTGAGCAATTGAGGATTAACATTAAACTTAGAAATTCAGTATCCCGCAGTGGACTTGATCTGTGTTTCTGTATTTATAGAATCTGTATGCTGTATCTTTTTTGGGGAGCCATTGTCATTAGCAGATTTTATAGACTATGGCTACATGTGTAGAAAATGACCTGAACTTCATTCTCACGTGTTATCATCCTAAAAGCAATTCTTTATGGTTTTCTGTAGAGCTTGTTGGGCTTCCCAGGTGGTGCTAGTGGTAAGGAATCTGCCTGTCAATGCAGAAGATGCCAGAGATGTGGGTTCGATCCCTGGGCTGGGAATATCCTTTAGAGAAGGGCACAGCAATCCACTCCAGTATTCTTGCTTGGAGAATCCCATGCATGGAGGAGCCTGGAAGACAACAGTTCATGGGGTCGCAAAGAGTTGGACATGCATGGACAAGTGATTTAGCAGACATGCACACAGAGCATGTTAGGAACCTTTAAAATTCTTGTTTAGGAGAGGAAGCTGTGAGGTGATATGGCTATCCCATTAATAATCTAGATTCTCTTCTGTTATTTAAAATGCTTTCTGAGAGGTCAATTGGTAGAATGATAGGCATCTAAAAGAACAGGCAGGCTTCCCTGGTGGTCCAGTGGTTAAGGATCCATCTTGCAATGCAGGGGCACAGGTTCAGTCTCTGGTCTAGGAGGATCCCACATGCCAAGGAGCAAATAAGCCCAAGTGCCACAGCTCCTGAAGCCTGCATAGCTAGAGCCTGTGTAGAGACCATTGCAATGAAAAGCCTCTGCACCCAGCTAAGAGCTGCCCCGACTGCTGCAACCAGAGAAACCCATGTGAGGCAACGAGACCCACACAGCCAAAAAATAAATAAATAAATCTTAAAAAATAAAACAAAAATATAGCATTTAATTAATCTTAAAATCACTTAATAGAGTTGCCAGGATTTGGCAGAGGAGTTCTATCCTCCATGAAGATGGCTTGGGGGATGAGTTCTCTAACCCCGTAGGGTGGTGGGTATACCAGTAGCCCCTTTTAGTTGACATTGAGAGTCCCTTGGACTGCAAGGAGATCAAACCAGTCAGTCCTAAAGAAAATCAACTCTGGATATTCTTTGGAAGGACGGAGGCTGAAGCTCCAGTATTTTGGCCACCTGATATAAAGAGTTGATGCATTGGAAAAGACCCTGTAGCTGGGAAAGACTGCAGGCAAAAGGAGAGGGGGAAGCAGAGGATAAGATAGCACCATTGACTCAAAGGACATGAATCTGAGCAAATTCCAGGAGATGGTGAAGGGACGGGGAAGCCTGGCTTGCTGCAGTCCATGGGATTGCAAAGAGTGGAACTCGACTTAGTGACTGAAAGTGAATGTTGCTCAGTCGTGTCCGACTCTTTGTGACCCCGTGGACTATACAGGCCATGGAGCTCTCCTGGCCAGAACACTGGAGCGGGCAGCCTCTCCTTTCTCCAGGGCATCTTCCCAACCCAGGGATCGCACCCAGATCTCTCACATTGCAGGTGGATTCTTTACCAGCTGAGCCACAAGGGAAGCCCAAGAATATTGGAATGGGCAGCCCATCCCTTTTCCAGCGGATCTTCTCGACCCAGGAATCGGACCAGGGTCTCTAGCATTGCGGGCAGTTCTTTACTAGCTGAGCTATGAGGGAAGCCCAGCGGCTGAACACAGCCTCAAGTGGTCACTGGAGCGGGCAGCCTCTCCTTTCTCCAGGGCATCTTCCCAACCCAGGGATCGCACCCAGATCTCTCACATTGCAGGTGGATTCTTTACCAGCTGAGCCACAAGGGAAGCCCAAGAATATTGGAATGGGCAGCCCATCCCTTTTCCAGCGGATCTTCTCGACCCAGGAATCGGACCAGGGTCTCTAGCATTGCGGGCAGTTCTTTACTAGCTGAGCTATGAGGGAAGCCCAGCGGCTGAACAGAGCCTCAAGTGGTAAGTGCCACCATCTGGATGCTGAATATGGCTAAACTGAGTGAATCTCACGCACTTGCCATTGAGACACCATGTAAACCGACCCCATTCACAACGTCACAGAGAGGAGAGCTGCTGGCCACAGAAGTGATGGGCAGTGCAGAAAACACTTTCCAGAAAACAGCCTGGCTCTGACTGTCCCATTTTATTTCCAACTGGAAATGGCGAAAATAGCCCTCACTCTGCTTCATGGGTTTGCCAGGTAAGACGTGCCTTTCCATAAGAGGAAAACGCTAGGTTGATTAAGGGACTTGCGTTCAGCCCCTGAGTCCCTCCTCTTGGCCGGATGAGAGGTGTATTACACCCCAGCCTCTCGGCGTGGTTGTCGGCTGCCTGACAACGTCCTTGTTAAGAGTGACGGGTCAGGCTTGTGGGGCCCAGCCACTAGCCTTGGAGGAGAGGTGCACTAAGAATGGGTCTCCAAGGAGCTTCCTAACCAGGAGGGCACAGAACACGGGGCAGGAAGGAGCTGGCTTCTCCGGGGCTTTTAGGGGTAATCTTGTTAAGAAACAGAGGAAGATTATTTAAATACCTCGTAAGCAGCAGTTCCTCGTCTTGATATTCTCAAGGCCAGTAATCTGGTCTTTGTTTTATTCCGGGACTGCCAGCCTGAGGAGTGATAGGGCTGGCGTGCAGCTGAGGTTGGCAGCGGGCTCGCCAGCGTCAGATGCCAGCTTTACTGGATGCTCCCAGAAACGCCAGAATCCTGTGCTTCCAATGCCAGCTCTGATTTGTATGAAACCAGCAGGTAATTTTCTTTGTTTGGAAGGATGATTTTTTTTTCCCCTTTCATGATTCACAATTAATTTTCTGGCTGGAAATACTATGTCTGTGATACATTGATACAAAAAACACTAGGAACATAGGAAGCAATCAGTAAATAAATACATTTCATCAAGTTTATTTTGTGTGCGTGAGATGTATCACCCATGTGAGTTCTGATCGATTTGTTTCCTGAAAAATTGAACCCTTAAGCCCTTATTGCAAGGGTTAAAGTTTTTCTTGCTATGCCAGTGAAGTCAGAAAAACCTGTTTAAATGCTCAGTTACGACCTGAAGGTTTTTTTTTTCTGTCCCCAGTGCGTTCTAATTTAGTACCTAACTCCTACGATGCATGGCAATGAACATAAACTTGTATAATAAATTGAGTGAAATTTTTTTTTTTAAGATAGAAATGAGAATGAAAGGCACGGATTTGCTTTGAAACAGGTTGACGTGATTCACTGAGGTTTTGGCTTATGAATGCTTCCTTCGTAAGTTAGCTAGTTAGCTGAAAAACCTCAAATTATTCATCCGTTTTTTTCCCCCTCCAGAAAAACCTCAAGCTGCAAACCATGCTAACTATAGAAAGTCATTCTCAAAATACGCGGTCATTTTCTTGGAAGAAGGTTGGCGATGCTGGAATGTGGATGGCTGTCCGTTATGCTAACATTTTGTCTAATCCCTTCAAAATTAAGTAAATTAAATGCTAATAAAACTCTTTTACTAAGGTGTCTACCAGCCCCGTGAAAGTCTCAGAGGAATACATACAGCTGCATTCGGGGTTCCAATAGAGTGCAAGATTATTTTCTCAAGTTTCAAGCTTAAATAAGCTGAAGATTTTGCTGGTTCTGGGTTGAGGTGGGGGGTGGCGGTGTGAGGATTAATGGAGCCATTTTTGAAAACCGTTGCTAATCAGACTAAAATGAATCGCACATTTATTGGAACGTTGGCCACCGCGGACACTTCACTGTGTTTGTGTGTGGAGCACATGCTGCTTGCTTGGTGTCTTTTGTGAACTTATTTAAGTCGGTAGTAATTCCTTATTAAATATCCAGATCTGTGGGGAATCAAGCTGTAATCCAAAATAACTAACTTTGGAAAGTCATGTGTATCTGACTGTTGTGGACTCTCATGAAATGGGTAGCAAGGTCATTCAAATTTCTATTTGGCAACAGCCAATATAAAGTAACGGTTCCCTAGTGGCCAAGCTGATCTTAAATGAAAGCACTGGAGGTATTTTCTGGAGGCTTAAAATATTTTTTTTTGGAAATCTTTGAAACCAAATTGCTTAGGAGAAAACATAAGCATGCCTACTAAATGATAATAGAAAAGGATATTAGAAAAGATTTGTGCATTTATGAATTTATTACTTCTTTATGATATTTTTCAAGGTACCGTCAAAATTGTTTTCATGTTGTTAACTTGCCAAAACCTAATCTCAGTAACTGAATCGATTGTGTAGAAATAGCTCCTTCATAGAGGGATTCTTTAAGAATATGTTTTTGGATGGCATTTTCTAAGAATTCTATCTCTGTGACCAGAAATGGATAAAATGTCCAGAAAAATGAAATCCGTTAATTGCCAAAACTTCTGGTCACTCAAAAATGTGATATGCTGGCTGATCACAGAAACAGTGGAATATATTTCGTTGCACAAGTTGAGTCTGTGTTTTAACCAGAATGTGTGTGACTTTTATAAAGAGGTTGGGGCAAAGTAGGTGGGGGTAACTATATCCACCCAGCCCTGTTCTGCTATATTACAGAAAATATATGTTACAGAATGAGTTTTCATTACGACAACTCTTAAGCTGGTGAACAATCAGATGTGTTATCTTGGTCCAGGATTCTGCACAGGGCTAGGACAGTTTTTGTTAGTGGCTGAAGTAGTTTGCACACAATTCTTTGGCTGGCAGTAGTTTTACACTGAATGGATCTGACTGCAGCAGAAACTGCTATTCAGCATTCTGGATTAGGAAGCAAGAAGGAACTGACACATTCAATCCTATTTAAGCGGGATAAGAGCAATACAAATAAACTCTAGAGCAATTTCATCAGTTGGCTGCCTAGAAATGATGATTATGCCTTGTGTTTTCAGTTGGAGATTCATGGATCACACATTTGTTTAAAATTTGGGGAAAGTGGGGGTGGTAAAGCAGAGCGGAATTTTGCTCAAGATAAAACTTGTACTTGGCTCTGTGGGGCAGAAGTATGCAAAGGCTTCCCCCACCCCACTCTGCTTTTGTAGACATTCAGGAATTTGATGAGAAAAATCAAATAAAGTTCTGTTCACTGAGGAGACATGATAAGATGCAGCAAAACCCACTGGAAAGCCCTAGGTGGGAGAGGCTTCATGGCTCTGTATGTATCATGACAACTTTGGGATTTTTTTTTACAGCGTAAGTTGTAGTGCAGACATACCTCTGGAGAGTCTAAAAGAAAACAAAAATTTATTAAAAATCTGTTCGCACAGCTATTGAATTGCTACTGTAAATTCAAATAATCTGTTGTATGTGGGGTCCTTCACAGTGCTATTAATATCGGTGTGTCATTTTCATATGACCAACCAGAAGGCATCCTCATTTTTAAAATTATGACTTTTTGGGTAGATAGTCATAAATGTTTGTGCAATGTTAAAATTGGAAAACGTTTTAATCATTGGTGGACATGTGCGTGCTTTCAAGAACAAGGTAATCCAGTACAGCAAGCCAGTAGAAACAGTGATGCAAAATAAGGAATAAGCTATGTCTCATTCCCTGGGACTCTATAAGACACGATGAATATCGACTACACTTTGTATTTTTATCTCTATGTAAAGAGGGCAATAGTGACGGAGTTCATCTCTGGCGTAACCCTAGATGTGATTTTGATGCCTGGCTTTTCCTTATGGTTTCCAGATACAGACGATTCTTCAGGGAATGACTTTGCTCACGTCCTCTTCCCCCACCCCCCGCCCCCACTTAGGGAACATTTCATTTTAGTCTCTGCAACTTTATGAGGAGTGGTACCTGGACACAGTCTGTTCATATCACCAGCAATTGAATGGGTTTATTCCTGACTGTTCACATACATAGAGGGTCATAAAAATCTTAGTTTTTAAAGAGTCTTTCAAGGTAATTGTAGACCCAGTTCCCTCAGCAGGAATTCTCCTTGGCCATGCTCCTGCCAAGTGCTGCGGATCCGATGAGGAGCAAGTGGAACAAAAGTCATGCTCCAGAGAAGCAGGGGCGGATATTAACACTGCATCAAGATGAAGCAGAGGGTCTCATGCACGCTCAAGTCAGGGCCAACCAGAACCACCTCGGTTTCGGGAGTTTGGGGCCAACAGATACAATTAGATCGATTTGCCTGAAGTTCCTTGGTCCTTGGTCTTGCATGGCTTTGAAAGATCGAGACAGTGTCTTCCTGGCCATACAGTGAAATATTTAAAAATTATCACTCTGTATCTGACGTTGGGTCTTTCCTGGTGGCTCAGTGGTTAAAGAATCTGCCTGCTAAGGAGGACACTGGGGTTTGATCCTTGGGCTGGAAAAATCCCCTGGAGGAGGGCACGGCAAGACACTCTAGTATACTTGCTGGGATAATCCCATGGACAGAGGAGCCTGGCGGGCTATAGTCCATGGGGTCACAAAGATTCAGACATGACTAAGTGACTAAAAAACAACAACAATCTGACATTAAATTCTGGAGGCTGTCCAGTGATAGGAGAGCTTACCACCTCCAAGGTAGACATTTTGATCATTTTAAAAATTTATCATGAAACTCATATTTTAATTGCATTTAAGAGCCATTTAGATGGCTTTTTCAGATGGTTATAACTTGAGGAGAAAGTCTTGTGCTTCTGAAAGTGGCAACATCTCAAATAGTGGACAGCCACACACATGATTTATTAGCATTGTATGTGCTTGCATGTATGATATTAATGAAGAATTCTTGAATGAAAAAATCACATATCTTCCATGTGGCCTGCAAGTACTGGCTGTTGGAAATTGTTTGGAAGGATTTCAAGACCTAGAGGGAAACAACGGCCGAGCTGCAGCCGCGCTTCGAAGCGCCCAGCGGGGAGCCGGTCAGTCGAGCTCCTGGTGGCGGCAGCGTGGAGGCTGTGGCTGGCAGAATTTCCGTGGCACGCCTTACCATCAACCGCGCTGCTCTTTGTGTTTCTTTGGGAGCTGAGGCCTCGCAGGTGTGAGCCAGGCACAGTCGGCCCTGAAGGCGTTGCTCCCACGCTTCGGCTCAGCTTCGTGGACGGTCCGCTCTCGGCGCTGCCTTCTCTGACCCCACGTTTCTCTTCCGTCTGGGCTGCTGCCGCTTATCGAGTCTGAGAACCGGAGAAACAGGCTCTTCAGGTAAGCGTCTTAACTTTTCTGTCTGGAACAGCTGTCGTAGCTGTCGTTTTCCTGCGTCCACAGAGGGTGACCCGGCCTGTCAGTGAGGAGGGGTGGCCAGAGGGAAGTCCTGCAGATCTCAGATCCCTGAGAAGGAGCGTGAGCTGTGTAGGCCATCCTGGATCCCATCACGCCCGTCCATGGAGAACCATTCTCTGTCTCCTATCTGTGCCCACACTCAGGTATCCAGGTGACTGCTGTTTTGCTGTTTTCATGTCAAGAATTTTCCACTAATATGTGGAGATGTATCTGCAAAGATGGAAGTGTGTCTAACATTTTCTTTTTTTTTTTGGACAGTGTTCCTTTGCAGTTGGCATGTTAGTACATTATAACCATTCTATTTGGTAGTGCTTTGTAATGGCAGGGCTTCCTTTGAATTATTAGGCTGTTCCAGAAGCTGATTGAACTCATTCAAACACAGGATCAGTAAAAAAGAATACAATTAATGAAAATTGAGCACTTACTATGTGCTAAATACTGTGGATCTCTTGAGGTCCTCATTCTACAGAGGAAAACCTGAGCCACAGAGAGGACCAGAAAATGGCTCATAGGGTTATAGGTGGCAGGGTTGGGATTTGAAGCCTGGGGCGTTGACTGTAAGGCTTACAGCCCTCGTCAAACGCTGTGTTGGATCTCATAGCTCATCACTGGGCATCCCAATGGCCTGGCACCATTAACACCACTCAGCGAGAGTGGGAACGAATGACTTTGCCTGCTCAGGATCTCTGTCCTTGAGAATGACCTTCCTTTGACGAAGAGTTGCTGTTTTTTCTAAATTTGCAAGGTCTCTGAGAAATTTTCGTGACAGTATATTTGGACTGTCTCTCTTATAACCCTCCCCCTCTTCTGCTAGGGTTGGGAATCTGGCAGAGCTGGGTCAAATGACATACCTTCCTGCAAGTTTTGGAGGTAGGAATGAGAATGGAGATGTATTCTTCCTCTTCCAGGCTAAAATGGGAACAGGTAGAACTTCAAACCTGCTGGTGTCCTGTTTTCCACCATGTGGATCACAGAAATGAGGTATGTCAATGTGATAAGAGAGAAAATGTTGACCTGAAGCAAAGAATCTGAGAAGGAGAAGGGAGGAGCCTCGACTGTCATTTCATAGCCTTGTTCCAGATGTTCTGCAGGGTGAGTGTGCTCCCTTCCTGGGTTTCTGCAAGACATTCTTATAGCCTTCAACAAATATTCTGTTTGACTAGATTAGGTTGAAATGCTGTCAATTACTTTCAATCAAAAAAGTTCTAAAAAATGGGCTAAATATAAAATTATGGCAATATACATCCCACTCCAGTACTCTTGCCTGGAAATTCCCATGGACGGAGGAGCCTCGTAGGCTGCAGTCCATGGGGTCACTGAGTCAGACACGACTGAGCGACTTCACTTTCACTTTTCACTTTCATGCATTGGAGAAGGAAATGGCAACCCACGCCAGTGTTCTTGCCTGGAGAATCCCAGGGATGGCGGAGTCCAATGGGCTGTCGTCTGTGGGGTCGCACAGAGATGGACACGACTGAAGCGACTTAGCAGCAGCAGCAGCACCCACTCACTCCTTGAATTTACATCCAGAGAGCGTCTAGTCTTCAGTGCAGGGCTCTGTTTGGGGTTGGGTATACAATGGTGAAAATTGCTCAGTCGTGTCTGACTCTTTGCAGCCCCATGGACTGTATAGTCCATGGAATTCTCCAGGCCAGAATACTGGAGTAGGTGGCATTTTTGTGGATTCTTTACCAGCTGAGCCACAAGGGTGAACGAGGTCCCTTCTCTTATGGAGTTTAAACCAGTAGAGGAACACATGAGAAGAGAGCATTTCAGGAATCCCCCGGCGCTCCAGTGATTACGGCTTCCATGCTTCCGCTGCAGAGGGCACCGTTTGATCTCTGGTTAGGGAACTAAGATCCTGTGTGCCTTGCAGAGTTGGAGGGGGAAGAATGTTTCAGAAGGACAGGAAGTAAATCAGAGATGATGAAGCTGTAAATGGCTAAGGCAAGGGTTAGCCAACCCATGGTATTGGGATGGTGTTTCTGAAGAGGGGGACTTGGGACTGAAGTCTGAATGACCTTGCAAAATAAGGATGCTAGAACATTCCACACAAAGAAACTGTGAGTGCTAGGTGTCTGAGTGGGGCAGAGTTTGCCACATTCGAGGTACAGGTAGGTGGGTCTGGAGGGTCATGGAGGAGGAAGAAGGAGGAGCGGCGATTGTAGGAAGAGGCCCTGTCAGGGCCCTGTGTCTCTTGTGTCTGCAGAAGAAGATGCATTAAGAAGCCAGTTTCTCTCCAGGGAGAAGAGCAGGCTAATTTACACCAACCGACCAGCCCTCAGAAGCTCACTCTGTGTTAGCACATGTGACAGAGAGCAGGAGAGAAAGAGAGAAAGAGTGCACGGCTCAGCAAAGGCCCCTTTTTTAGATGAGAAGGAGAAATCATGGGACAGGTAGGACTACACGGATGGGCTCCCCAGGTGACGCTAATGGTAAAGCACCCACCTGCCAACGCAGGACACGCAAGAGACTCAGGCTCGATCCCTGGATTGGGAAGATCTTCTGGAAGAGGGTATGGCAGCCCACTCCTGTATTCTTGCCTGGAGAAGCCCATGGACAGAGGAGCCTGGAGGGCTACAGTCCATAGGGTCGCAAAGAGTCCGACAGGACCGAGGCAACTTAGCATGTACCCATTCAGGGCTACGTGGCTCTCGGGAACACCAGCTGGGGTGGACTTTGGGCAAACCAGCGCCATGCCGTTAGTTCTTTCTTATAAGGGAGGGGTCCACTTTGAACAGCTGTGATTACCTTGAAACCATGTTCGTTTTTTAAAAACATTTTTAATTGGAGGATAATTGCTTTGCAATATTGTGTTGGTTTCTGCTGTGCAACAGCAAGAATTAGCTAAAAGCATACATATATCCCTTCCTGCCTGAGCTCCCCCCCGCCCAAGCTTTTAACCAAATCGAAGGTGACTTCTGTAGCCCGTTCTTCATCCCAGCCTCACCCTCACCTGTATAGGTTGTGATACGATAGAGAGCAGTGGGTCTGCAGTGGTAGCACAGCAGGATCCCAGGGAAGGCGAGTGAGAACCCAGGGTGCTGGGCCCCCACCTCCAGAATTTTTGGTTCAATAGGTCTGGGTGCAAACTAAGAATGTGCTTTTCCCACAGGGTCCCAGGTGATGCTGTGATTCCTGGTCCAGGGACCGCACTTGGAGAACCAGTGAGGTAGAAGAAGACTTGATGGGATCTACACCACAATCACCTGGGGCGTCTAGTCTGGGTGAGAGAACGCCTGGTGAAATATTACCTGCTGGTGGAATAGTAAACGAAGCTATGCTAAGCGCAACTCTTGATAGATTTAGTAATGCCAGCCAGGGTTACAGGCAAGAGCGTCTTGGGCTGAAAGTGAATTATGACAAGCTTGAAAGCTCTGCTCTTTGGAGAGCAGGTGTGTGAAGGAAGAAGATAGTGATGGGAATTTCTCTGATACTGCTCTTTGGGGAAAATGAGTCTTAAATTTTAAGGAGCGTCAGTTTGACAGGACTCAAAGCTTCAGCTTCATTAAATCAAAATTTTCATTTTTAAGTCTGGAATTTATATTACATTTTGATCTTAACCAAATGGCTAAGCTTATAAACATATTTTTTTTCCTACAATGGCAGCCTTTTAATCACTTTGTTTTTATAAGAAGCTGTATGAGGTATTTTGCATGAATAATTATAGTTATGTAGATGCCACTGCAAATTTTTTGTACTAAGTAAAATGATTTTTACTCTAAGGACTTAAAAAATACTTGGGTAGCATACTAAATACTTTCATGTGTCATAGTACAATAGCATATAGTTTTAAATTTGCAGTTAATTCATAGGTGACAAGAATGCCTTTCAGATAGCATTTTCCATTCTAACAGATTTATATTTAATATGAGTAACTGACATATACCAGGAATGAAAAAGCAAGTTTTCTTTATGCAGTATAATA
>SJYC01131459.1:0-32906 GCA_006408675.1 Madoqua kirkii
AAGGAAAAAAAAAGTCCAAATATTCCCTATTGTAGGATCACTTTCCAGTATATTTTATATTTTTATTAGGTAATATATGAATATATGCATAATTTATTAAAAAGCACATATTTAGCTACTTACCTAGTTATTATACTAAATAATTATATTAAATTCTTACACATAGTATTTCATAAACAGGTTCTGGTTTTGCCATCTCATGTATATTGTTGAATTAAAGTACTTAATTTCCTTGAATAATTAAATTGTAGAAAGAAAATACGAATCCTATAAGGAAGATGTCTGGTTCCCAGTTGCCTCCTTCTCATGTGGAAGTGCCATATTTTTATTCTTACCTGTCCTCTGCCCCCACGGGGTTATACTGTTCACTCAGAGTTCACACGGAGGCTCACCAACGTGGCAGGCTGCACGTCTGCTCTGTAGTGGAGGCAGCCAGGGATGCTGCTCTGAAGCGGATCCCGACTTCCTGCTGCTCCTGGCCCAGTGCTCACGTCTGTGTGGAGACACAGTCCTAGCATCTGGCCAGTTGGTGGCTGACCTTCCTTCCTTTTCCATTTTGTACAATCTGAGTGAACTGAGTGTTGAACTTTACATATTTCCCTCTTATTGGCTAGTGAATACAGCCTGGGACATTTTCTTAGTTATTTTCACATCCTCAGGTAGCTTCCTTACAACATAGGCAGTTTGGTAAAAATAGGACCCAGTTCCTAATTTTTCACTGAACACAAACAAACTCCTTATTTCCATCTAGAGGGTCGTGTGTTCCTATTGCTTCAGTTCAGTTCAGTTCAGTTCAGTCACTCAGTGGTGTCTGACTCACTGAGACCCCATGCATCGCAGCATGCCAGGCCTCCCTGTCCATCACCAACTTCCGGAGTTCACTCAGACTCATGTCCATCGAGTCCATGATGCCATCCTGCCATCTCATCCTCTGCCATCCCCTTCTCCTCCTGCTCCCAATCCCTCCCAGCATCAGAGTCTTTTCCAGTGAGTCAACTCTTTGCATGAGGTGGCCAAAATACTGGAGTTTCAACTTCAGCATCATTCCTTCCAAAGAAATCCCAGGAATAATCTCCTTCAGAATAGACTGGTTGGATCTCCTTGCAGTCCAAGGGACTCTCAAGAGTCTTCTCCAACACCACAGTTCCAAAGCATCAATTCTTCAGCACTCAGCCTTCTTCACAGTCCAACTCTCACATCCATACATGACCACAGGAAAAACCATAGCCTTGACTAGACAGACCTTAGTCAGCAAAGTAATGTCTCTGCTTTTGAATATACTATCTAGGTTGGTCATAACTTTTCTTCCGAGGAGTAAATGTCTTCTAATTTCATGGCTGCAGTCACCATCTGCAGCGATTTTGAAGCCCCCCAAAATAAAGTCTGACACTGTTTCAACTGTTTCCCCATCTATTTGCCATAAAGTGATGGGACCAGATGCTATGATCTTTGTTTTCTGAATGTTGAGCTTTAAGCCAACCTTTTCACTCTCCTCTTTCACTTTCATCAAGAGGCTTTTTAGCTCTTTACTTTCTGCCATAAGGGTGGTGTCATCTGCATATCTGAGGTTATTTCTCCCAGCAGTCTTGATTCCAGCCTGTGTTTCTTCCAGTCCAGCATTTGTCATGATGTACTCTGCATAGAAGTTAAATAAGCAGGGTGATAATGCATTATAGCAAATAAAAATTTATTTTTAGAAGCTTAAAAGTTCTTAATTATAATCCAAGTGTTGCTTTCATGGGAAATGTTGAGGTTTAATTAAGGGTTGTTTTTTTTTTTTTTGGTTTATAGGTTTAAAATCTTGCCTTTGTTCAGTATGCAGCTTTGAATGGATTTAAATAAAACTTTAGTTTGTAACTTATTTATATTTTTATATTTATTGTAAATCTCCAAGCAGGGAAAAAATAAACAAAAAATAAGTTTGAGTTAGTTTATCCCACATTTTGGTTCTATGATCAGCATTTAAATAAAAAAAAAAATAATTCTTTTCTGAGTAGTAAACATTGATTTGGCAAGATCAGGATCTGGGATTGTCTGTTAGAGCCAGACTTATTCCTAGATTTTAATCAAATATGCTATTCCTTAAAAAAATAAAATCAATGCATGCTATTTTATAGCTTGCCTGCTGGCATCTCCAAAGAGCCTGGGATGAGCCTTAAAAGCAGGGTTTCATGGTGACCTTGATGGGGTCAGGGAGTGGGGGTGGGCAGAGAGCAGTGGGTTAACACTGATACTCTCATACAGCAGGCAAAAAGAAAATGACCATGGTTTCTGTACGAAGCTTCTGTAAGTCATCTGAGCCCCAAATCATAGATTCTAGGCTGCACAGAACCATTGAGAGTTTAGCAATAGATAAGCCTTGACTCACTATTGATATAAAATGATTTTTTTGTTTACCTTAAAAAAAATTTCCTACTGAAATAGAAATCTATTTTGAAGAATGAAAAGACTTGATAAACCTTGAGATCCTAGTCCTGACCACCCCTTTCTCTTTCTAATAGGTAACAATAATAAGTATAGGATAAAATAATTTGATGTGAATACAAAAGTTTGTTATGAGCTTGTGTAGTAACACATACCAACAACGACTGACGTATCATGTGTGATGTTGCTTAGTAGCTTGGTCATGTCTGACTCTTTTATGACCCCATGGACTGTAACCCACCAGGCTGCTCTGTCCATGAGGTTTCCCAGGCAGGAATACTGGAGTAGCTTGCCCTTTCCTTCTCCAGGGGGTCTTCCTGACTCAAGGACTGAACCTGCACCTCCCGCACCGGCAGGCGGGTTCGTTACCGCTGAGCCGCCAGGGAAGCCCTGTGTCGTGGCAGTTGCCTAGTGGTGCCTGACTTTTGGGGACCCCACGGACTAGATAGCCGGCCAGCTCCTCCATCCATGGAATTCTTCAGGCAGGAATACTGGAGTGGGTGGCCATTCCCTTCTCCAGGGGATCTTCCTGACCCAGGGATCTAACCCAGGTCTCAGGCATTGCAGCAAATTCTTTACCACTGAGCCACCTGGGAAGTCCTGTATTATGATATAAAAAGATAAAAATCTCTTCCCAGATAAACTAAGTGGGCAAAACAAAATTTTAATTGTTTCTCCCTCCCTTTAAATGAAGTCAATACAGGATACAGGATGCTTGGGGCCGGTGAATGGGATGAACCGGGGGGATAGGCGGGGAAGGGAGGTGGGAGGGGGCTTTAGCATGGGGAGATCGTGTACACCTGTGGCTGATTCATGTCAGTGTATGGCAGAACCAATGCAGTACTGTGAAATGGAGTAAAGCATTAAACAAAAAAAAATAAAAATAAAATAAAAGAAATGCTTTCTTATTAACAACAATAACAAAAAAAATAAATGAAGTCAGACTTTGAGAGGGCAAATGTTATTTAAGCTCTAAGTTCACATCATTAACACAGTTGAGGGCAACCTATGGAGAGCAGCCGGGGCTGGTGGAAAGTAGTGTAACCTGCTCTTGAATGCCAGGCTGCCTTGATGGCTCAGACAGTAAAGAATCTGCCAGCAAGAATGCAAGAGACCCAGGTTCCATCCCTGGGCTGAGAAGGTCCCCTGGAGAAGGTAATGGCTACCCACTCCAGTGTTCTTGGCTGGAAAATCCCACGGACAGAGGAGCCTGGCAGGCTACAGTCCATGGGGTCGCCAAAAGTCAGACATGACTAAGCGACTTTCACTTCTCTTAAATGGGCAGAACAGTAAGAACAGGTTATTCCAGTCAAATCATCTCATTGGACTTGGCAGATTCTTAGACTTTCAAATAAGTTGCTGTAGTTTATTAAAACCAAATGATTTGCCACAGGATGTTAGCCTTGGAGATTGTGGACAGATAGCATGTCTCAAGGTGTAAACTTTTCTCTTTCCTGCAGACGTGTCCTGTCAGAATCATGATACCGTCTGTCATGGGGGAGCAGCCAAGTGATTTTCCTCCCCATCGGATGGAGTTTCTGGAAAGCTCTGTCAGTGGAAGCATACAGCTAGAAACTTCTGTTCCCCCCCCCCCCTTCTCCTTGCTGTGCTAAATTCCTGGATAGACATTAACTCTGCACTTGGTGCCAGGGCTGTTGAAAACAAATTCATTAGCAGAGTTAGCTGATGAAATTCTGTGTGGGTGTTTTTTTTTTTTTTCCCTCTTATAAGAAGTGTCTTGAATTCTGAGACAAATGTGCAATTCCCCGCCACCCCCACCCCTCCAACCCAGATCAGTTCTTGGCCTCCCTGTAATTTCCCTCCTGTTCGTGTATTACTTTATTCAGTGGTGGACTGTCCATGGTTTCTTGCTTGGTAACTTCAGGGCTTTGGGACGAGTTAGCACAGTATTCAGCTTGTAAGGGTCTTTATAACTTTTAATGGGCCAGACTGGTGATAAGTCATAAGACCTAGTCAAACAATTGGCAGGAAACATTAGGACTTCTCAGGGAGCTTAATGACTCGACGGACTTTTTCTTTAGATGATCCTGCCGCTGGGACTCGGGCCTTAACCAAAACCAAGCGAAAACTTCGAGCCAGTATCAGCGTCAGTGCTTTATAACGTGGTTGGGAAAATTCCTAACAGTTCTGAGTCTCTGCTGCTTCTGATGGTTGATGTGTTGGGTCATTCATTCGGGTAATCGACACACCTAAGTATGCCCAGAGAAAGAACGCCCAAGATGATCCTCTAGTATCAGTTAGCTGGAAAGGAGTGATGGATGTGTGAACGCGTGGCTAGAACACAGCATAAGGAGACAAAGCCCTGGGGCGGTTCCAGTGGGGATGACCAGCTTGTCTTTGAGAGAAGAGGGTGCTTTCACAGGGCAAAAGTTTCCTGAAGAATCTACAGGAGCTGCCCATGTTCACTGGGCAGGAGAGCGCATTTCAAATAGGTCTTTGAAAGTGGATAAAAGCAGGAAACGGTCTGATGGGCTCGCACATGTCGAATGGATAGATGCGGCTGGAGTGTGGGCCGCAGGGGGTCAGGGAGCACGTGACCTGGATGGTGGGAGCTGAACCCAGAGAAAGATGGAATTCGGATCATCATAGGCTGGGGTCAGCTGTTTGGAGCATTGGAACCCATGATGGGTATTAAAGTAGACTGTGGCAAGCTAAGATTTATGGTTTTGAAAAATCACTTGAGCAGCAGAGTGGAGAGCAAAGGAGAGGGGCTCAGGCCAAAGAGGCAGGAAGGTAAGCCGAGGGGCAAGTAAAACGATACAGGGAAGAAAAGCTATGGGGTAGCTAGCACCATAAAGATTCCTGGCCTGGTGGCAGATCCTTCCAGCTGGTGACGTGGAAACTGGAATCGCAAGGCTCTGAAGATGGAAGGTACATGGTTTTGCCCAAAGGGAGGTTGAAAAGGCATGTTGAATTATTAACCCATTTGCATGGTCAGTCTTGGCTAAGCCACGTCATGTTTAAACTTTCTGATGAAGGAGATCTTAGAAACAAGAGCGCAGATTTAGAAGGCATGAAAAAGAATAAAAGTGTTAGTTGTTCAATTGTGTCTGGCTCTTTGCAACCCCATGGACTGTAACCCACCTGGCTCCTCTGTCCTGGGGATTTTCCAGGCAGGAGTACTGGGGTGAGTAGTCAGTCCCTTCTCTAATCGATCTTCCTGATCCAGGGGTTGAACTGGGGTCTCCTGCATTGCAGGCAGATTCTTTACTGTTTGAATAACCAGGGAAACATGAACAATAGTGAACATTAGAAGAATATGGCATTGGTAAAATCAATTAGGATGGTGGATTTGAAAGGACTTTGTAAACTGTAAAGCAGTGTACAAATATTAGACTTTGCTGTTATTTTCCATATGCTAATAGAAGTGTTGGAAAGATCCCCTGAAGAAAGAAATGACAACCCACTCCACGATTCTTGTCTGGGGAATCCCATGGACAGAGGAGCCTGGCGGGCTACACTCCATGGGCTTGCAAAAGATCTGGACACACTTAGCAACTCAACAGCAACAGCAATACAGAAAGAGAGACATTAGGATAATGTTTGTGAGCAATTGAAGAAGCCGGGAGGCACCTCTGGTTCCCCTGGGAATGGAAATGGAGCCAGTAGACATGAATCAGATCATCCTCACTGAACACACCATCTCTCCATCCCCTTCAAGCTAGTTACTCGCTTGCGTGCTCTGGAACAAGTTCTCTCGATTTTGCACACTTAGGATATCTCCTCTACCTCCCATCATGCCCAGAGCTCTAAACCAGCAGATCCCAAGAAAGGGATGTTAGAAAAGGAAGAGTTTTCTGAGGTAGAATTTCTCCTATAAAGTTTGAAAGGAGATCTATTTGCCTTCCAGAGCATCTCAGGTTTAAAAATCCGATTGCCTCGATTTCAATGTTGCTTTAAACCGAGCATGATCTTCCAGAGGCCACCTATGCAGGGCCAGTGAGTGTGAAAGAGCCTCTTAATCTCAGTGCGTGAACAGAGCAAATGGTGCCTTTGTCTGTCTCTCTCTGATTTTTTTCCCTCTGGACGCTAGCACTACATTGGGACACTTAGAAGTGGAACTCCTAAATCGTGCCATATTCATGCTAATCTCTATAGCAAGGAAAAGAGGTGTTTGGTGTAGGTTTAGTGTCAGCAATAACACAAATCTCTCCTAGAGCACCCGTGAAGAACTACTTGATGATACAGAGAATTTATGACCTGGGAGATCATTTATTTCAAATAAAATTAGAAAACACAAGCACTGCTTTGGGATTTTGGAAAACTTTACTGTTCAATTCCCAGAGTCGAAACACTTGAAACAGAAAGTGTCACTCCACAAAAAACAATGGCTTAATCTATACGCTTGAATTAGAGCCAGGGGAAAGAATTCAAAAAGCAGAGAAATCATTCTCGGGAGATAAGCAATGTTCTTGCTTCTCGAATATTCACATATCCGTCTGGATATATAAGGAAGCTTGTTTATCTTGGGTGTCGCCCTCTTCTAGCGCATGAAAGTGAACTGTAATCATGATAGCTGTTTACTGAGGGATTACCGCTCTGTGCTGGGAGAGGGGCATCCCCACTTTGATTTTCCTTAGTTCTTGACATAATTTTTTCATGTGCCATAATTTCTTTTCTACAGATGAGAAACAGGAAGGTTATGTAATTTGCTCAAGATAATACAGTTGGTCTGTGTAAGACCTGGGTTCAAAATTAGCAGTCTATATGGTTTTGATATCTGAGCTCTTTCCCCAAATACTATAGCCCATCTCCAGAAGCTGTCACCAGAAGGCAGCTCTTCTGAGTGGCATACTTGGGGGACGAATATTTACAAACTAAGACATCTAATAGAGTTGATTGAGTTGTTAGTCATTTGGAAATCATGGCATAAGAGGAAAAGTTGAAATTACTGGAGTTAAATAAGCCAGTGAAAGGGCCCCTTGAGAATAAAATAACTTTCTTCAAATACCCGGGGAGCTGTCACACATAAGCCTGGGCATACTCTTGTCTGTGGCATCAAAAATGGGTAATGGATGAAAGCTGAAAAAGGGGACCTTGACCCCTAGGAGGTCAGCACTTTCTGAAAGCGCTTGCTTGGCAGTGCGATGGGGAAAGGATTGATCTGTGTGAGTAACAGAGATGTTTGCTTCCCAAGGATAATGAAGAGGAGATTACTGTATTAGGCAGAAGTTTGGGCTGGCTGGTCTCTGACATATTTCAATTCTGAGGTTACATAAATGTCAATTCACAACACTTTGCTATGAATAAGTTGACCAGCCCTTCTCTTAGTGGTGGGGGAAGACTAGACACTGAAAATATTGAGTGTCTGAAAATGTAAGTCTTGAAGACACTTTTCCCATTTAACAATTTCACTCATGATTGGCTTATATTTGCATTTTTTTTTTATCACAGAAGAACATGAAAATTCCAGTAATTGATTTTCTCTGAAATTCTGTTTCTGAATTTGAAGAAAATTATGTTTCAGTTTTGGTAAAAGTTTAATATATTTTTAACAGATATGGAAGTTCTTCTGACTCCATGTTTAATGGGTCACAAAGAAACTGGCAGAAGGTTTTCTAGGCTATAATTGAGTGGTGATAGGTTTTCAGAAAGTACTCAAGACACAGGTAATTCATTGCAGAAGAGAATTATTTTCTCTGTAAACTCTGAATCAGAAATGTTGGTATATTAATATGCTATAGAATTGTTAATTACAATGCAGTCTTTAACATAAATCCAGTTATACCAATATCACTGATTCATATGCTGGTGAAGAATCTGCCTGCAATGCGGGAGACCTGGGTTCCATCCCTGGGTTGGGAAGATCCACTGGAGAAGGGAAAGGCTACCCACTCCAATATTCTGGCCTAGAGAATTCCAGTGACTTTATAGTCATGGGGTCGCACAGAGCTGGACACGACTGAGTGACTTTCACTATGTTCACCACATTTTAGAAAGGCTGAACGAGCGACGCCCTGGAAAACAGTTAAGAAGTCTTGGCAAGAAGTCAGGTTTAATTAGACTGTGGGGGCTGCATAATTTGGAGGCAGGATTTATTAAACTAGGAAAACTAGCCAGGGCCCTTCTCTGGGAAACCTGTGGATAGTGGGGACACACGAACTCTTGTGACGTTTACCATGGATTTGTTCATTGCATGAACACTTTGAACTCCTGTGACTTGGCTCATTGACTCGAGGGGCACACACGTGTGGTCACATCTTTTTCTCCTTTTACTCTGTTGCACTTCAGTGTCTTTCCTCTGATGAGGTGTCCAGATCAATAGGTGATCAATAGGCCATTCTTGTTTGGAGACAGCAGCAACAATCATCTTTTTTGTTTGTCTGTTTCTGAGACAGCGTCCTTCTGGGAATTGGCCTGTATCCCTAAGAGCACTCCCATCCATCATGGCAGGGAAGCCACGGCTGGTCCAGGTTCCTGCACCTAGCCCTGGGTTCCCCTCGGTGGGGCTCCGAAGACAGGCCTTGAGCTCTGCTCTGCCCTGTCTCCTCTGTGGACTTTAATATGCTGCTCTTCATCTGTGGGCACGTCATTGCATGTAGAAGAGTCCACTGCGCCCATGTGCCATGTCAGAGGGAGAAATCCACGCGGCCCCCGTCTGTTCATCCTTTGCTTAGGTGCTCTGCTGTCTAATGCCTTCCTGTACCTCCAAGCTTCGCCCGTCTTGGACGAGGGCAGAGGCACAGCTCACAAACCACTAAACTGAATTCTGTTTCAGGGACACAGGGCAGAGCCGTCAAGAAACATTTCCAGGGAGCTGGAATGGTGTGAGTCATAGACACACTCCCAGCAAGGAGCCACCCCTGTGTGCTCAAGTAGGCATCATCTCAGTGCACGGCTGTACTGCGCAGAGCCCAGGGCAGACTCTCCCAGAGGCGCCGCTCCCGTTTTCTGTCCTCTGGCCGTCACTGCTGTGGCCGGGAAAGAAGATTCTATTCTCGTGCTGCCCTTCCGCTCGGTTGCTCAGTTGTGCTCGACTCTTTGCGACCCTGTGGACTTCAGCCCGCCAGGCTCCTCTGTCCAGGGATTTCCCAGGCAAGAATCCTGGAGTGGGTTGCCACTTCCTTCCCCCAGGGCATCTTCCCAACCCAGAGGTGGAACCCGAGTCTCTTGCATTGCAGGTGGATTCTTTACCACTGAGCCACCCGGAAGCCCTCTATTCTTATAGAAAGAAAGAAAGAAAAGAAAGTGAAGTCACTCAGTCGTGTCCGACTCTTTGAGACCCCATGGACTACTGCAGCCCACCAGGATCCTCTGTCCATGGGGTTCTCCAGGCAAGAATACTAGAGTGGGTTGCTGTCTCCTTCTCCAGGGGATCTTCCTGACCCAGGGATCAAACCCGGGTCTCCCACATTGCAGGCAGATGCTTTACCATCTGAAGCCACTTCTTATAGAAGAAACAATATTTCACAGAAATACAGGGAATGGGTCTTGAACATCTGTTATGCTGTTAATTTATGAGGAGTTTTTAAAAGACTCAGTGTTGGTTTTGTTCACCAAAAACATAAAAGCTAATGTGTAATGTTTTCAGCAAAAATGGCTGCAGATCAGATGGTCTCATATACTGTTCTGGATCATCTCCTATTTAAATTACCTTCTTACTGCCAGTCACCGACCTTCAGAGGTTGCTTTAACTCTGAAAAATAGCAGTGAACTACCCCATGGATGTGTTCAATAGCATTTAGAGAATTTAAAAAGTCAGCTTGCTAAGCTTGTTAGACTCCAGCGTAAGCCAGTGTACGTCCTGAGGGAATATCTTTATTTAGAGGACAATGGCTAATGTGAAATTATCACAGGTCTCAATTTGTGTTGGCTTTCTGTGTATCATTTGCAGTTTACAGGTTCTTATCCACATGTGGCATATGCAACAGAAATCACTTCTAACTCATTTCAGATTGAATAATTGTCTTATGCAAATGACTTCAGACAATGACCTTTTTAAGGGATAATCTTCACTGTGTAGAATATATCATCCAGTTGTTAAGTGTATCTGAACATCCATTGGAGGCAGAAAGCAAAGGTATCTGTGGTCCATTTATCAGTCACTAGACAGATTTAAAAAATAAAGATGCAGTTATCAAAATACTTAAAAATTCCAGAATATCATTTTGTAAAACCATCTATATTAAAAAATCTTCAAAAACAAAGTACTTAATGTTCTTTCTGGAGTGAGAAAAAGCCTCAGAACTTTGTTAAGTGATCAATACTATTCAATTTTTTTCCTCCTCATTTTTCTTTACTTATTAAACATCTCGGAGCTTAAAAGATATACTTGTGATTTGAATAGTGGGAGAAAGAAGACTGAGTTAAAGATGATTAGAGCAATAAATAAAGGAAAAAACCTCTTCATTTTGAAATAAGAAAGCAAATTCTACTATTTTTCTTGAGCCCTTCAAGGATGAAATGGTTTGACTGTCTCAGCAGGCATCCATAATTCATGAAAGGGATTCTGATTGATTTTCATGATCAGAAATTGATCTAATTTTATTGTTCACTTATGTTATAATTTAGGACTTTTCTAAGATAAATCATCCTCTTGTTTCATTCTTTCTGTTTGAGATGACTACTTCACACAGATTTTTTTGTTGTTTTTTGGTATCACTTTCTTTTTCAAGGAGTGTACTGTATAATCATTGAACTCCTCTATAATTACACGGCAAAGACTATGTAAATACGTAATTATGTTCATGCAGATTACTTGATAATTATACTTCCAGTTACCAAGTAATGAACGGAATAATCATCGTGCAACTTGCAGCGCGTAGACTCTCAGCTTGGTCTTTGTTTTAAAAAAGGAGAGAACTAGATAATTACTCCATGGTTACACGGCACTTACATTGTCAACAGTCGTGTATTTACGTTGCTATTACATGGTTATTTTTTACCTTGTAAAATAAAATGGGGCTGCCTTTTGAAAGAGGTCCTTTCCTCCTCTCTTTTCAATAAGAATTCCATGTCTCAAGCTGGTGAATAGCAGAGCTGAGCTGCTCTTTTGTAAATACTTTAACACCCGGAGTGGCACACACGCAGAACTGGAAAGGTCTCGGAACTTATCTTCGCCAGGACAGAAGGCGAAAGGGGGAGGGGGAGAACCCACAAAACTCTACGTCAAGTGTGTCAGTGAAACATGAGACACGTCGTTATTGATCCTGTGTCCAGGAGACTCATTCCCTAACAACAGTGATTTTCTGTTCGTTGGCTGGGCTCATCCGCAGCACCGTTCATCCGGGCTTCCTCCTCCCTAGAAAGTGCTTCCTCCGTTTCTCCCAGAGCCAGCTCTCTTTCCTCTCCTTGATCGAGTCATCCCTTCCCAGATCCCTTGTGCACAAACTCTGCTTCTGGTTCTAACCCTGTGAACACACCTTCAGGTTAGTGTTGCTTACATTTTATTGGAGGAAGTCTTCACTCAGTATCCTGAATAAAAATTCATCAGAAGGATTCCCCTGGTGGTCCAGGGGTTAAGACTCTGCCTTCCAACGCAGGGGACATAGGCTCAGTCCCTGGTTGGGGAACTAAGATCCTGCATGGCCAGGGGCAATGAAGCCTGTGCCCCACAGTTGGAGAGAAGCCTGCGTGTGGCCACCAAGCCCTAACTCAGCGGAAAGGAAAAGAAATGAATTTTTAAAAATCCATGAGAGCCTCTGTGGTTGATGGCTTTCCATTTTATCTCCAGACTTATCATCAGAGCGTAAGCATAACTAGTTTATGAATACATTTATAATAAATTGGGCTTCCCTGGTGGCTCAGATGGTAAAGTATCTGCCTGCAATGTGGGAGACCTGGGTTCGATCCCTGGGTTAGGAAGATCCCCTGGAGAAGGAAATGGCAACCCACTCCAGTAGAATTTTCTTGCCTGGAAAACTCCATGGATGGAGGAGCTGGTGGGCTTAAAATTAATAGAAAGATAAATATGTACAGGTAGATAGAAAAATAGACGTTCACACAGTAGTGGCACCGTGGTAATTAATCTGGCTCACCAATCAGGAGATTCTGGTTCCATCGGGGAGTCTGGAAGAGCCCCTGGAGAAGAGAATGGAAACCACTTGAGTATTCTTGCCTAGAGAATCTCATGGACAGAGGAGCCTGGTGGGCTAGAGTCCATGGGGTCGCAAAGAGTGACACAATTGAGTGACTGAACACACACTCACCCACACACACAGTAGATATACATATTGGGGAATGCATTTTTAAATCCTTATCTTTTGCTATTTCACTGGGCTAGCTATAGCTTAATCCAATGACAAACATTTGCTATAGTTTTAGTAGAGTTATCTTAAAAACTTTGTTCTTTCTTTCTTTTTTTCCAGTGGCATACTGTGTCTTTGACTTTGTGAGCTTAAAGAGAAAGGAAGAAAGAGAACTTGCTCACTTGTGTCTGACTCTTTGTGACCCCGTGGACTGTAGCTGACCAGGCTCCTCCATCCATGGGATTTTCCAGACAAGAATACTGGAGTGGGGTGCCATTTCCTTCTCTAGGGGATCGTCTCAATCCAGGGATCGTTAGGAGCTTAATGACGTTTCAAATAAAAAGATAAGGCTTTGGACTCATGCATTCAGATCATTGATCTGGCATTTGCTTAATACTCATTATATTCGATGCATTGTGATCAGCACAGAGGAGATTCAAAGATAAATAAGCAATTTTTCCTATTTTTAATAACAAATTCCATTGGGGGAAGGAAGAGCACCCATTTTAAAGTGGACTTTAATATAAAGCAGAAGAAACTAAGAACTGTGACACAAAGTAACAGAACCGTGAATACTGCTTTCCCTATGATTCCAAGTAATTTATATCTCACTAACTGCCGTTATGTTTCCAGAGCAAACTGGCCCATGACTGCTCAAATAAATTAACCTCTCATTTAGCATGACCCATATGTTGGAAGTTTAGAATTAATTTTGCTAACTCCCAAAATTACAAAAATTCTGTGTGCTGTGTTTCTGTGCTTGCAAGCATTAAGTGAAAATAGCCGCCTTTTCTGGTTCTTCAGGGAATGTGATCTTAAAAAGAAACAACCAAACTCTCTACAGTTTGAAAGATGATTTTATAATGTAATAAAGATGCATTTATAATGTATGAACCTTGCTAGAATCTTTTCACTTAGGGTTCAAACTCAAATTCATTAATGGCATCTATAGGTGTCGAATGATTTTTATTATCTCATATTTTAAAATAATCGAATTAAAAATAAAGCTGAGAATTTGTGTGTGAATTAAAAGATAAAAGAAAAAAGACCACAATAGACGTGAGAAACGCTCTATAAAGACTGCATTTATAAAAAAAAAACACATCAAAAACCCCCACAAAACTATCAAAGCTGCAAAAAAGATGCTTCAAAGCCAGCCACAGGTGAAAATATATAGACAAAAATATCTGGATTGGATAACACACTTGGAGAACCCAGTCATTTCTGAACACTGGGTTGGCGTGTACTGTGATTAGAATCTTCTCGCAGCACGTCAGTCTCTGACGGTGGCATCTCATTTCCAAGGAGAAGCAGTATCTAGTTCCCTCCAAAGCTTCAGCCCAGAAAAGAATTTGGTGTTCTGCCATGTTTAATTGGCTAAAGCAGTGATAGGACCAGCCCTGATTCAAGGAGTGGAGAAACAGACTCCACTTGTTTATGAGAGCAGTGTGGTGTGTGTGTGTGTGTGTTGTGTGTGTGTGTGTGTGTGTGAGAGAGAGAGAGAGAGAGATTAGTTGCTCAGTCATGTCCGACTCTTTGCGACCCTATGGACTGTAGCCTGCCAGGCTCCTCTGTCCATGTGATTCTCCAGGGAAGGGTACTGGTGTGGGTTGCCATGCTCTCCTCCAGGGTAATCTTTCCAACCCATTGGTCAAACCCAGATCTCCTGCATCGCAGTGTGATTCTTTACCGTCTGAGCCATCTTTAATCCATGAACATTTGTACCCTGGCAGGCTGCAGTCCACAAGGCTACAGAGAGTCAGAAATGACTTAGCAGCTGAACAACAGTCTTTAATCCTTTTTCTTTCCCTACATGTGTATATTTCTATTTATGTTGGTTCTCTTCAGCATCGGGTACTTTTGGGTCAAGAGTCCAAGGGAATATTTGGGGTTAAACGGATGCTTGGTTTACACTTTATTCTCTTTTACAGTCTTTGAACTTTTTTTTTTTGGCAGTATGCATGTTAATTTTTTAAAAGGTAGTTTATCTCTGGTGATGTGGAAAACTGTTCAAGTGGTATCATAAAGTGTAAAAAAGGCAAAATGTGGACCAAGGTATCAATATATAGAAGTTTTGTGTTTAACAAGGTGTGGATGCTGACACCTCACTTGGGTGGGTGGGTGTGTGACTGTATGACCTGCTGTGAACACACACACTTCCAAGAAAAGTGCTGAGCAAAGTTGTGTGGGAAAAACGGATAGAAGAAAGAGCGGCGCGTTCTCAGTGGAAAGCATCACCAGCAGGTGGGCAGCTGGTTAGGTGCTGACCGCGCGGAAGATCGTGGGCGCTTCATGGAAACGTCAGCTGTGTTTCAAAGACCAACGCGCCTTTATCTTCCTATGCTGAGCTGCTACGTGCTCACCGGGGGCTGCTGAGCTCAGAGCCCAGCTCCTGTGGAAGGCAGGGACCCACCCCGCGGAGGCACTGGGGCATTTTTTTCTACAAGAAACATTAAGCCTCTTATCTCACTCACCGGGAATTTAAACTTCTGTCTTACAGTTAATTCCACGGTCTGTTTCTGGTTTAAGAAGCAAACTCAGGTCCAGCCCAGATCCCTGAGAAATCCAGGCTGTGGAAGACAGTGATGAGCGAGGCGTTCTCCTCTCTGTGCCTGCGCGCCTAGAGCTGCGCGACGGGCCGTGGGGTCAATCTGATTGGCTGAACCATCCCGCGGCCCCCTTTCCCTCCATCACCGGTGGTCCCAGACGCCCGGGCAGTATCTTGGAGAGGGACTTTGCTTTAGATCAAAGATGGAAGATGGTTACGGAATGTCACGCTGACTGTGAGTCATAAAGCTCTGGTGCTTCTGAAGGACTCACGGAAATCCTGAGTGTTTAGGTTCAGCCTGAAAAAAAGAAAAAAAAGAAAACCTCAAAACTTGGCATCTTGTTTCTGCATCTTCTGCTGTTGAATGACTCAACATTTCTCTGGCAACACAGAGATTTCAAAATACAGTCCCCACTCTCAGCACCGTTTATCTCTACTTTTGTTCTTATCTCTTCCTCCTCTGCTGTGAGTCTTCCTATGATAGCTAAGACTTTACTGTTCACTTGGAACCTTCAGATTCTGGGAAAGAGAGGACCATCTTCTTTGAAGAGCTCAGGGTAAGAGATCTTGAGATTATTAGAGCTTCTCCTCACAGATGGCATAAGGTAAACTATGGACTTGATGGCTCCATGAAATTCTTTCCTTTGTCCTTTCAAATGCTTTGGGTTGCTGAACTCGCCAGTAAATACTGATGAATGAGATGTGACTATTCTAAGATGCTACAGAACCTTAGCAAAGGTGGAATATTCTAGAACATTAATCCCCAAGTTCTTAGCCAGGGACCTATCATGGGCCACGAGTTTGTAAGTCTTTTACAAAAATGTGTCCAATGTGTATTGGTGGTTACATGTAACTTTTTGAAAAGGAGATTGATAATTTTTGCTAACTGCTTTCCAGGAAAACTGCCCCACTTAGGTGGTACTTTTAAGGTAGAAAATGCTGTGTTGCACGAAATCATTATTTCCTTTTTTGTGCAACTCAGTTCCTATAGAGTGTGATTTCTTGTTGTGGGAACTATTTAGTGTTATTACTGAACAGACCAATCTCATCTGATGGAACTCAGACATGAGAAAATTCATGCTTCACGTCTAGGAGCAACTTGAGTGTGAAACAGAATGGTGGTCAGCTGGGCGCATTACTTAGGATGGTTGCTGTCTTCATTTTTCCACATTTTTTCAAACTTTAAAAACCCATTGTGTTTCAGAAATTTCTTTCTTCCAGTTTAAACACAGAGGTTTCCCCCCCCCCCCCGCCCCGCCCCACTTGCCTGGAAAAACCCATGGATGAAGGGGCCTGGTAGGCTACAGTCCATGGGGTCACTGGGAGTCAAACACGACTGAGAGACTTCACTTACACTTTTCACTTTCATGCATTGGAGAAGGAAATGGCAGCCCACTCCAGTGTTCTTGCCTGGAGGATCCCAGGGACGGGGGAGCCTGGTGGGCTGCCGTCTCTGGGGTCGCACAGAGTCTGACGTGACTGAAGCGACTCAGCAGCAGCAGCAGCAGTGGTTGAACTAGGCCACACTATTTTTTTTAAATTGAAGTATAATTGAGTTACTATGTTGTGTTAGCTTCTGATAGACAGCAAAGTGATTGTTACATATGTGTGTGTATATGTATATACGTCATCCTTTTCAGATTCTTCTTCATTGTAGGTGATTACAAGATAATGAATATAGTTCCCTGTGCTGCTCTGTAGGACTTTGTTGTTTATCTGTTTTTTCAGTAAGAGCTTGTATCTGCTAACCCAAAACTCTGGGTTTATCCCTTCCCACCTCCTTCCCTTTGGTAACCATAGGTTTGTTTCTGTGTCTGTGAGTCTGCTTCTCTTTTGTGAAGAAGTTCATTTGTATGTTCTTTTAGATTCTTCTCATAGGGGACACTAGGGGCTTCCCTGGTGGCTCAGGTGGTAAAGAGTCTGCCTGCAGTGCAGGAGGACCGGGTTCAACCCCTGGGTCAGGAAGATCCCCTGGCGAAGGAAATGACAATCCACTCCAGCATTCTTGCCTGGGAAATCCCACGGACAGAGGAGCCTGGTGGGCTACAGTCCATACCTTCGCAAAGAGCTGGACATGACTGAGCGACTAACACTTTGACTTGAACGCTGTATAGATGACGTGACTGGGCTGAGTGTCCCCGGTGAGGCTCTGATGCAGCCCTGATGCACTGTATGTTAAAGCAGTAAAAGTACTTAGAAAACTTTTCAGGGAAGTGTTGTATTCCATGGTTTGATTTACAGTTGTGGTTTCATCTGTCTTGAGAAGCGCCGACATTTGGCTGGAAACAAAATGACCTGTATTTAATGCCGATAAAGGGCGATTCAAGTACCGTGCACGCACTAAACACAGAATGCACTATTCCAGCAAGAAGTGCCCTTTGCGAGCCGACTCACAGAATGACTTTGTCGGCATCATGACGAGCCCATTTAGTTCCTGCACATTCCCTGTGCTCCTCTGATGTCCCTGGAGAGAACTCTGCCCTTCGCTGAGTGAATCCACGTTTGTGGTTTGTTTAATGACAATATCTTGAGATGGATAGGGCAGGCAGCAGGGCTCTCATCTTATGGATGAATAAACCAAGTCTTAGGTAAATGATCAGCTAAGATTGCATGGATACTAACTGCCTGGCGATCAGGTCAGATCCCATATGTTCTCAGTTTATAGACAATAGCTGGAATCCACATTGATAGGAGAAATATCAATAACCTCAGATATGCAGATGACACCACCCTGATGGCAGAAAGTGAAGAGGAGCTAAAAAGCCTCTTGATGAAAGTGAAAGAGGAGAGTGAAAAAGTTGGCTTAAAATTCAACATTCTGGTCCCAACACTTCATGGCAAATAGATGGAGAGACAATGGAAACAGTGACAGACTTTATTTTCTTGGGCTCCAGAGTCACTGCAGATGGTGACCACAGTCATGAAATTAAAAGACCCTTGGTCCTTGGAAGAAAAGCTATGACCCACCTAGACAGCATATTAAAAAGCAGAGACATCACTTTGCCAATGAAGATCAGTCTAGTCAAAGCTATGGTTTTTCCAATAGTCATATATAGATGTGAGGATTGGACTACAAAGAAGGCTGAGTGCCAAAGAATTGATGTTTTTTAACTGTGGTGTTGGAGAAGATTCTTGAGAGTCCCTGAGACTGCAAGGAGATCCAACCAGTCCATCCTAAAGGAAATCAGTCCTGAATATTTATTGGACTGACTGATGTTGAAGCTGAAACTCCAATACTTTGGCCACCTGATGTGAAGTGCTGACTCTCTGGAAAAGACTCTGATGCTGGGAAAGATTGAGGGCAAGAGGAAAGGGGACAATAGAGGATGAGATGGTTGGATGGCATCACTGACTCAATGGGCATGAATTTGGGTAAGCTCTAAGAGTTGGTGGGGGACAGGGAGGCCTGGCGTGCTGCAGTCCATGGGGTCACAAAGAGTCGGACAAGACTGAGTGACTGAACTGAACTGGTAGCCAATGTTGGTTCTCTAGGAAATGATTGCAGACTGCAGGCTTCCTGAAGACAAAGACGGGGTCTGTTTTGTCCTCTGAATTTCCATGACTTAGCACTGGGATCACCCAGCACTTATAAAAGTTCACTGACTGACTATGCTCAGATGATCATTCTCTTAATTCTATAAAATTAAACATCTGGGGGAGGGAAGAAGCTTCTTGATTAGATAAGTACTCATCCTTAAATATACAGTTAACTTCTCTAAAACGTGCTGGCTCCTGGATAAATGGCAGTTTTTCATTGTATCCGATATTTTATCATCAAGTCACGCAGTTGAAAGAGTTCTTTTATACTCCAAAGACAAGGAAATGAAAGACTATCTCATCTGTCAATGAAAAATACGAAATCAAGCAAGAGGTTCAGTGAACATTTGCCACTTCAAAACGTTTCTAAAAAAAATAAATCAACAATTATATTTAAAGATGGGAAGCAGCTTAACTTTAAGAAAAGAAAAATAAGCATCTGGTAGAAATTTCAATTCATTCTCTCTTTCTTGATGGATCTGTGTTCTCGCCCTCTGTCGAGGACACCTGATGGCTCCAGCCATAAGCATTTGATCTTCTTACAAACTATGGGGTGTCTCGTCTACACTGCCTGGTGAGTTGGAATTGAGGTTTGCGTGTGACTTGGATAAGCAAAGCCTATTTCCCTGGTGCCGAATGCATGGGACATTATTTGTTTACTTTATGTGATGATGTTTATGTTTGCATATCTGTAAGTTAGTATATATGTTAGAAGTATTAAATAGGAAGGCAGAGAGATAGCAGAAAGGAACGGGTTTCTCCCCAGGTGTACAGCTTTTGAACTTGGGCAGCGTTAGCGACGAAACCACGTGTTGCCTCGACGCCTGCCGTGACGGCAGGGGATGTCTAGAAGCATTTTGTTCCTCCCAGCTCTTTGCTTCACTGCATTAATGCTGGATGATTAAGAAATGAATACATTACATGAAGTTAAGATAGCCCTGCTAGAAGGGTCGTCACCCCACAAGACAAATATAGTCAGTCCCGTACATTCAGACCATCAACCTGCAGACTTTCAAAGGTGCCAATGTGCTTCCTGTGATGTCAGGAGTGCGTGGCGTGGCAGCTCGCCCCCCGCCTCCCATTGCTGTCCACCCTTCAGCTCCACCGTCTCCCACCTCCTCTCTGTCCCCCAGCCACTGACTTTCCCTGCCTGCTCACTCAGTGCCAGCCCCTGTGTGCCAGCTGTCGTGCTGTACTTTTCAAGGTATTGCACTGTAAGAGTTAATTTTTTTTTTTAATGTATGAAGTGTGTGAAAAGGACTATAGACCTATTGATGTACAGCACTGGGGAGCTGACTATGTCAGTTGCCTACCTAGGCTACCCTGGTTGGACTTACAGACCGGACTGACAGATGTGCTCCCGGAATGGAACTTGTTGGTGTGTAGGGGACTTCCTGTAAAAGAAACTTGATTGACTTGCAATGTCCTCTTAAAACACTGCAACACATTAGATGAGAAACAAATCAAATCCACTATGTGTCAGGGAGGAACTCTGTGTTGGGGGCATTTGGGGTTGATATCAATAAACACTGGGCTTCCCTGGGAGCTGGGTGGTTAAGAATCCACCTGCTAGTGCAGGAGGCGTGGGATGGACCCCTGCGTCAGGAAGATCCTCTGGAGAAGACGTGGCAGCCTGCTCGAGCATTTTTGCCTGGGAAACCACACGGACAGAGGAGCCTGTGGGGCGCACCCATGGGGTCACAAAAGAGCTGGACGTGACACAGCAGCTAAACGACAGCAGCATAGGTTAGAACGCATTAGCTTCAGGTGGACAGCAAGGTGACTGATCCAGGTATCTATTTACGCGCGTGTGTGAGCTCAGCTGCTCAGTCATGCCTGACTCTTTTCGACCCCACGGACTGCAGCCTACCAGGCTCCTATGTCCACGGAATTTTCCAGGCAAGAAAACTGGGTGAGTTGCCAATTCCTACTCCAGGGGACCTTGCCAACTCAGGGGTCGAACCCAAGTCTCCTGCATCGGCAGGCCGATCCTTCACCACTAGTGCCACACAAATACACACGCACATTCGTTTCCATATTCTTTCCCATTATGGCTTGTCTCAAGATTTGAACATAGCTCTCTGTGCTACACAGTGGGACCTTGCTTGTATATGTTATGCACAGCCATTTGTCACTGTTAATCCTAAACTCTTAGTTGATCCCTAATTTTTAAAATTCAAAATGATTTTAAATGGCAAAGTTATAGTAGGCAATATTCTATTTTAAAAAACGACCTTGCGGTCTTTTCCTGAGAAAAGCCAAAAAAACAGTTGGGAAACGAGTCGGTGAGAAGCTGGGTCAATCGCATATTCTGAGCATCTTCCCAGGGTACATGAAAGACCCAAGTGCATCTCGGAAGTCCACCCCTGTCCACCCTCCAGAGGCCTCCTCTAAAGGGAGATTATGAAACCATCAGTGACTCTTCATCGGCTTTTTATCTTACGAAAGCAGAGACTCAGAAGTCAGGTGGAAGAGTATTATACAAATTTGTTAATCTCTCCTTCATGGCCTTGTACAGATTCTAGGAGTGAACCCTCATGGAAAGGAACCAAGCTTCTTGCTAAGGGATCTGAAGAGTGTCTTTGTCATAACAAAATTAAGCCAACATATAATTGTCATTTGCTTTATTCTTATGGAAATTGAACAGCAGCATGTGTATAACTGATCTGAAATCCAGACACATCAAAGACATGAATTTATCTATCTATGTGCTTTTAATCTAATTATAAGGAGCTACATATGTTCTTACTCAAAACTTGCTTTTGCTTAACATTTTTTAAAATAAAAAGAATTAAAAAAATTATTATTATTCCACGCCCCTGACCCTGGCTTTGAAAAATCTCTTTCTTTTTTCCCTCAAATGACCGGAGCTGCAATCAGCAGCCTCTCCAGGGCCCTTGAACTGAGCACTCATTCTTTTAAAAATCATCAACGAGGATCGGTTGCCAAGTGGAGAAGCCAGTTCTTCACTCCGTGCTCTAGGAAGTATTTTCTTTGTAACACTGTTGGCATGGAGGTTAAGGGCCTGGAAATTGATATTGAAATGACAGTGAGAGAATTGCCATTGGATATGGTTTATATCAGCATTTAAAGCAAACCCACTCAGAAACTGTGGCCACGATAGTCAAATAGAAGCATGTGAAAAATTGTAAATATGACGTATACCTGGGTATCTCTTCTAGGAGATCAGTAGATAACTTAGTTTATTTGTTTGAATATCACAAAGTACACATAGATTTGCTATCACATCAGTAATTTTACTCAAGCAGAAAACTCAGAAATTGGGACAAAGTTAATTGTAAATAATCTGTGAAAGAAAACATGTATTTAGCAGACTCATGTGGGTAGCTATTTGGTTCCCCTTTCTTATGATAATGGTGAAATAAATAAGAATCCTTATCTGATGAAAGAGAACCACAAAGTAGACGTGTTTTTAAAAGGAGCCAGAAAGATTTTGATTTCAACATGAAGTTGCTGGGATTCTTTCATGCATGTGCTAACATGCATGGTTTATGCATAATATACAGAAGGTGTATGTTTCTGATATTGTGTATCAGTCTTTGGAAAAAAATTCAAAAATAACAAAATGTTGCTGCGTGTGTATAATTCTGTGAAAGATGAGCAGATACTTGATTTTCCCTTATTAGATGTAAAGTTTTTCTAAGAAGCCTGAATTCGTATTTTCTCTAAAGCCAATTTCATCTGAGAAGGAAAGACCCATAAAGTTGAGCTGTGTTACTGGCATTACAGATGTTCGTGTTTTAGGTTATGTGTATGAGGATATTGCAAAGGGCTTATTGCTCTGACACCTGGCTGTTGTGTGTGTGTGTGTGTACACTTGCACATGAGTGTGTGGGTGAAGAAAAGATGTCTCCTTCTGGGACCCTATACCAAAACAATTTTAATAATAGCATATAGAAGAAAATTTTGCATACTTAAGACTTATTTGAAATAATTGTAATTAATCCCCTGAACTGGATCACGCTGTATGCAGACATTTGATGGCTTTAGCAAAATATTTCTCACATCTTAACTCAATTTCTAAAAAAGAGAAGTCTATATATCCAGCTGTCTCTTGACAGTTCTTATGTGACAAACTGAAAATATCTGAAATAGAGCACTTCATTCCCCCTCCAATCTGCCCCTTCCCTAACCTTCCTCATCTCAACAAATGACACCAAAATTCACGGGGTTGTTCCCATGCGTGTTTTAATTGAAAGCTCTCATCTGTGTCTGGAGAGGAGTGGTCTGCTGCGTGATCACTGGAAGTCTGCCACGTGTGGCCCCAAGTTGCAACATGGAATTCCTTTCTAAAGATCCTTAAGCGCTCTTTCTGTGAAGGCAGAAGGCCTCCTGGGAAGGTTTCCGTGAGTGACACGTGATTATAAAGACCTCGAACAGTCATGTGCACATTAATATTCACTGAGCGCCCGGCACTCCGGGAAACACAGGATACATCTCCGAACAGACGCACCCTAGCTCTGCAGAGAGGCTTCCCGATGGCTCAGTGCTAAGGAGTCTGCCTGCTAATGCAGGAGGCGCGGGTTCCATCCCTGCCAACGCAGAACTTTCCCTGAAGGAGGAAATGGTGGCCCATCCCAGTCTCTTTGCCTGGGAAATCCCACGGACAGAGAAGCCTGACGGGCTACAGTCCATGGGGACGCAAAGAGGTGGACGCGGACTTAGTGACAACAGACAAGTTTATCCCAGAGCGCTGGAGGGATCCCTTCACCTCATTATCTGACAGATGGGGAACTTGGGGGCGGAAGGGGTCGAGGCAGGAGGACCTGACTCTCTTGACTACCAGTCAGTCAATCACCCTGCCTTGCTAAATATAAACTCTTTTTCCTGCAATGTTCTCATTAGTTTTATTAACCTTTTTAAAGAGTAACTATTTTTGTCATCTCTATTTTATTCTCAGTTTCATCAATTTCTTCCCTTGCCTTTGTTCTTTATTTCTTTTTGTAATTTTTTTTTTTAATTGGAGGATAATTGCTTTATCATGTTGTGCTGGTCTCTGCTCTCCAACAATGGGAGGCAGCTGTGTGTGTCTGTCACTTAGTCGTGTCAGACCTTTGTGACTCCATGGACTGTGGCCCTTCGCTGCGCAAGAATTCCCAGGCAAGGATCCTAGAGTGGGTTGCCATGCTCTCCTCCAGGGGATCTTCTCAACCCAGGTATGGAATCCGAGGCTCCTGCATTACAGGAAGGTTCTTTACTGTCTAAGCCACCAGGTAAGTGGCAATAAGCTATAACTATACATACCCTAATAGGCTAGGCTTTTTAAAAAGTTAAATTAAGGATGAGGATTCTTTGAAAAATGATAGAGTGTTCTGCCTCGGTTCTTAGATTACAAAGTGAACTTTGTTTATTTGTGAAAGCTCGGTTCACGAATATCATTAGGAAGTTAATGGGATTTTCCATTGCACAGTCTCTGGAGACAGAGCTGGTACAAGTCCGGCTGTATTACTGAGTAGCTTTGCTGGTGGGCACATAATTTAAACTCTCTGATCCTGTGTCCTTGCCCATACAATGAAGTCATAATCATTAGTAGTCTACTAGGAATATTTCAAAGAGCATCCTGCTCTGTGTAGAATGATCCCCCACTTTGACCCCAGTGATCTAGGTGAATGGACAGAAAATATTGAGAGGCCTGGTGTGATGGTTTCAGAAAGCTGGGGAAGAGGTGTGGCTTGCCCGGATCAGTGTCTGTGAAGGACAGTTGCCAGTCCACAGAATTAAACATCTTACACAAAAGTGATGATAAAGCCGAGAAAAGCTGTTCGGACACATAGTGATGGACGATTTTATTTCCTCTATTTTTCATTAATAAAAGAATTGCTTGCTCATAGGCAGTCGGCCAACACACACAAGAACAGTTCCTAAGCTAATAAACAGGAAATCTGTTCTTAGCTGATACTGTGTTTCTGCTGCTGTTTCATTCAACCTGTAACACATCGTACCTGCATCTTGGAATCTGGGCATCATAATAATGCCTCTATCCCTAATATTTAAATAACTTAATGATTATTTTAAAATATCTTGTTTTTTGAAGCTTTTAACAATTCAACTTCAGAGTTATTAAACTGATTAAACTTCTGTTTTGGTAAGAAGTCTCTCTGAGAATGTTTATGTTTGGGTGTGTGTGTTTAAATTTCAGGAATCTTCTGAAAGAAACCATTAGGAAAAAAAATAATCAGTGTAACTTATAGAAAACAGTGTCGACTATAACAAAATGTTGGTCATTAAAACCCCAAAAGATAATTTAAATTTTACTAGCTTGATTTTTTTGGCATGAAAATCATAGTTTAGTTTTGAAAGGGCTCTAAGTAATTTTTAAGTGAATATATTAAGCGTGACATTGGCTGGGTACACCAGGTTCTGAGGACTCTGGTCTAGAGACATGAAGTTGGTTGCCCTTGGTATCTAAGTGGTATTTTAAGCCAAGTAAATGGATTAGATCACTCAGAAAGAATGTTCTGTACAATCAGTAGACAACTCTGTCCATAAGATGAAGTTATATGTCAGACTGAACAAATCTTTCAATATCAAGTGGGATTAGCTTTAAAATATCTATCTTAAGGAATTATTGCTACTCTTATCATGATTAAATAAGATCCTTAGAGAACTTGGAATAGTTTGCTAAACCCTTAGCAACATTTAGAAAGTGGCTACTTATATAGTGACTTTTTAAGAGACTGTATTTGATGTTCACAAGTAGCAAATAACCAAAAACTCACTTGTCATTTAAAACAAATGCATTGCCAATATCAATAATATAAATGATGTTTGAATTCTCAGGTCAGTCCTATAACTGAATTATAATCTTCTAAGCATGGGCTTCTGTGGTTAAAAAAAAAAAATCTGCCTGCAGTGCAGGAGACCCAGTTTCATTTCCTGGGTGGGAAGCTCCCTTGGAGAAGGGAATGGCTACCCACTGAGGTATCCTGGCCTGGAGAATTCTGTGCACAGAAGACCCTGGTGGGCTACAGTCCTTGGGGTCACAAAAGGGTCACACAGGACTGAGCAACCAACATTTTCACTTTCCAAACAGGCTTATACAACATTAAACGTTTGTGGCACTATTTACACACGTAGAGAAAATAAAGCTTCGAGAGGCTAAGTAATTTGCCTTCGAATGCAATGATATCTGTAAAAAATGCTTTATACGTAACAAAGCCCTCAAGGAAGGTATTTTTCTTAGTATCACTTTGTACATGGATTAGAACATCTCCCGAAAAGCACTTATGAAGCATCCTACTGATTATTCACAGGAAAACGTCCTTTTGTAATAGACAGCATGTCATCTGCGAATTGTTCAATATAAACAGTGTACTTGTCTGAAGCTCTTTGTAATAAAGAGACAGAAAGAATCACTTTTCTAAAGAGCACTTGGACCCTGCCGCGCAGCAAATGAGAAGCAAGGTGAGACCTTGCTGTTCTGGGAGCACAGGCAGGAGTTAGAAGTGGGGCGGGTGAAGATGCTGGGGTGGGACGCATGGGCCATTCCGCCAGCTCCCTTCCTGCCTCTTCTGCGGCCGCACCCGGGGGTAGTGCTGTTCACTACACTCCAAGGCGCTCCCTGCTGCCCTCGACCGGGAGTGGCTGGTGGTCATTGATTCTGGAGGACCACCTCGATCTGGTGTCTGGAGACCCGGGATTCTAGCCGAGACTGGCTGTATCAACAAGAACCATGTTTCCTGCTCTTAGAGCCTCGGTTGCGTTATTGGCCAAATTAGAAACGTGTGTGGCTTGAAATTCAAGTCATCCACATGGTCCAGCATGTGAAAAGATGAGGCTGCATCTTGGGAAAGACATCTGAGCTTTGAATGAATGCAGGCTGGTACCTGAAAGGCAGGTCAGCTCAGTCTAGGAGTGAAAATAGAGTAAAAATTAAAAAAAAAAAAGACATTTCTCAAGGAAAGGCTAGCTTCTTAGCACTGGGAAGACGTTTCCAGCTGCTGCTGCTGCTGCTGCTAAGTCGCTTCAGTCATGTCCGACTCTGTGCGACCCCATGGACTGCAGCCCACCAGGCTCCTCCATCCGTGGGATTTTCCAGGCAAGAGTATTGGAGTAGGGTGCCATTCCTTCTCCAGGCAAGACGTCTCCAGAGGCAGCAAATGCTGAGAAAGATATTTGCCCTGAAAACTCCTTAATCCATGGTATCCTTGCTTTTCTGCCTTCAGCTCGTGGCAAAGCCTTAGGAGTAAGAAGTGAATGAGAGAGATTCGGGGGTTATTCTCAGAAAGGCACTGTCGAATACCCACCAGGCAACGGCAGGAAGCACAGTATGTCCAAGATTTGGCCAAATCACTGAGACATTCTCGCATCTACAGAGCGGCTGTAGAAACTCGCTCCCCCAGCTAAATCAGTTCGGAGCCACTGAAATCTTAACAAAAAGCACATCTGAGTATCTAATCCCGAATCCCCTGCCTGGACCGGGAGAGATCTTGGTAAAGCCGTCCTCTATTACTCTTCAATTTTCTAATCTAAAATAGGGGTAATGCCCATTCCTTCCTACCTGTGAACATGTTGTGTAGATTAACATGATGGAGTTTTGAAAGGTGCTATTTAAATATAATATGTTATTAAAGTATTATCATTCTAGTTGCTGGTGATTATCTAAAAAGCTTTAAATCACCTAGTTATTTCCGGGATTCGATTTTCATTGTCGGTTGCTATTTCTCCTTTCAAAGACATAACATTTCTTTGTCACATAGACTTTACCGTTTTGCATTTTGCAGTCAGGAACACATTTGTGTTTCATTTGAATGCATTCAGAATCGTGGTATTACGATTTTTAAATGTAGGTTGCTGTAATCATTTTAAAGGACTAATGAGAGGCCGTCTTTAGGATGAGTTTTTCAACTTGTCTGCAAATTTTTATTTAGGAGGACGAAGTGAAAAAATGTGGTCCAGGCTAATTAAAGTATCAAATCATCATCTAACTACCGATCCAATGAAACGGGAATTCCATATACCTGGCATTTATCTGTATAGATTCCATCCACTATTCAATTTACTGCCCAGCTTTCTAAGCTATATGCCATTCCCCAGAAGGCTGTCTTGTCTTGACTCTTTCCTTGATGCATATTGGATATTTCTCATTCAATAGCCCTGACCCAGATTTTTTTTTTTTCTCCTTACCTTGAAAGTATTTCTATGCTAAGTAGAAAACTTTATCGTCTGGGACAGGGAGAGTTCTTTTTCATTTGAAGTGAATGTGGCTTTTTCTAAACCTCTTTTGCCTTTTGACCCCTTTCTAATCAATACAGGAATGTTTTCACTTTAACTTATTGGGTGGTTGAAAGAAATGTGATTGAATGTCTGTTTACTTCCTGAACTGAGATATTTCTAGCTTGTTAGACAAGTCAGTGGTTAATGGAACGTGGGGTTGGGGACCCAGTTTGGGGGGCGTGAAATGACAGCATAACCTCTCTCACAGACTTCAGAAAGCATTTTTCATGTGCAAATTTTTTAGAATAGTCTTATGATTTTTCCCTTAATTTCTCTGCATTTTCATACTTGACCAAGAATCAAAAGACCCATTCATTCTTTTATGATTGTATCTCCCCTTCAGTAAGACAGTTGCTTTTCCTAATACCAGTGTACACCCCTTCGAAATGTAGGCTCTTTCTTCCTTCCTGGAATCTTTAATGAACTTTGAAACTCTAGTCACTTTCTTGCCATTGGTGCCGACATGGTGATGATGAGCTGATGAGTATAAAGGGACATACGACATGTGACTTTTGGAGAGTTTGGTTTTTAAAGTGTTCCCTTTTTGATTTTCTTCCCATGTTCATGGACTCGTAGATAATTCATCATGAATGAATTCCCTTAAAAAACAAGAATCCTAAAAACTGGTGACTGTTCATTCTTGTAGGCTTAGGCTTTTCCTTTCTTTTATTAAAATTAGAGTTGATTTACACTATGATGTTAGTTTCAGGTGCACAGCACAGTGATTCAGTATTTTAGCAGCTTATACTCCATTATACGTTATTATAAGATGATGATTATAATTCCTGGTGATGTACAGTGCATCCTTGTTCTTCTTTACGTACTGTAGTTTGCCTCTGTTAATCGCATACCCCTAATGGGGAGAGGGAAACGGGGAGAGGCACCGTAAGAGTGTGACTTTTCCATGTTTAATGTCTGCATCCTTTCTTGAGTGGAACTCTGTTAAGTTTACATCGAAATCACTCAGAATGTTGCCCAATGTGTTTTCAATGACAAATAATTCTAGCCTCCTGTTTTAATTAAAATAAGAGAGAAAAGAGATCTTTTTTTAAAATTTAAAAATCTCTATAATTTTGTTATTGCTGTTATTTTTGACCATGCCCTGTAGCATGAGGTGTCCTAGTTCAGCAACCAGGAGTCAAGCCTGCATTGAAAGCAAGGAGTCTAAACCACTAGACCAGCCAGTAGTTAGTTCCAAAGGGGTAGTTTCTAGCAGATATCAAGGCTGTTGTTGTTTATACAGTGCCTGAGATGCACAGTGCCTCATACAAAGCAAGCAAGGGTCACCCGCCGCGTAATGCCAGCCTCCGTCACTGGTGGGTACTGTGCGGTCCCCGCTTGGTCTTATCTCGTGGGCAGGAATTTCCTGAACAGGTGCCCACGCTCTCCAGGACGGTGGTGTCATGCCCATCTGGAGCGTGTTTCCCTCTCTGCGCCTCTCACTGACGACAGGGAACTTGGTCATCTCTCCCTCTGTGGCCTGTTGCGGCATCCAAGGGCTTACCTTGCCAATATTTTCAGTTACTCCTGTGGGCAGAAAAGAAGAACGCTGAGTATCAAAGCTGTTGTCGAACCGTTTTAAAGTGGCTTATAGAGATTAATTTGAAATTTCACTGCAGAGTTCGACCCGTCATGATGACAATTTTCATTTATTTAACAATTTTGCATGCTTTTTGTGTAAAAAGGCTTCCTTGGGAAACGACCCTGTTTTATTGATTGTTATTCTAAATGAAGTGAATGTCCTCGCAAATGATGAGTGGACCCTTGGTAACGTGTAAATTACTGTGTAAGATGTATTTTTTGTAAAACAATTACTGGCGAATAATCAAGAAATGCAAACTCTTATATGCTGTGACCTTCAGCCGGTAAATACGTCTCCATTATCGCTTTCAGGCTCCTTTCTTCTTTCCATGTGGAAACGCCATGTCAATGAGTTAGCACTCACTGCGTGGTTTAGCTGGCATGCTCACTTGCCAACTGTTGCTCAGAAATTAGGATTCATGGAACATTTCTAAAAATCTGTCAAACTCTCCATTTTTAGCAGGCAGGGATTTGTTGAGGCAAACGGGAAAACTCAGTTTACTATGTGAGTGGAGACGCTGAAAAGCTGGTGCAGTGTTGTACCAGCTGTTGCAGGCTGCTATTTATTAGAAAATTGTGAGGATATGTGTGACTCTAAAACTGTCTTTTATCTTTTAATAATATACCTTTGTTAAAAAAAAGAGGCGATTTATACCTCGACAGGAACACTTTGTCATCTTCACATGTGATCACCTATGGCATAACTAAAGCTGCCCTTTTTCTCCTCCATGTCCTGAAATCCTGCCTCTGTTCATACTTTATATCCAAAATACGGCTTCCAGATAACTTAACCCACTAGTTTTATCATCATATTGCTTCAGTTGAAAAAGTGCCCTTTTTTTCCTTTTATCTGAAATTGTAATAGTGAAATAAAAAGTGAAAGAAGAAAAAACTGGTCAGACTTCGATTGCCAAGTGTCTGGATGCATGCTGTTAGATACACAATTTGAATGAGTGACCCAGTTTTTTAATTTCATCTGGACATCAGGGTTTGAAGCTGGGGGAAGGGGGAGAGAGTGAACCTGAACCCTTTGCTTGTTATTCTTGGAGGTTCTCATCTTGTTCAAGCAAATTACCTCATTCTTTTCTTGGCTTCCTGTCTGTTCTTTTCCATCTCTTTGATCTACTTTATTATTTTTTGAAATCGCAGAACAATCGATCAGTTAACAAATTCCAATCACTTGTCAAACCTCTAGAAGGCAGAGTGCTCTGGAGTCTGTGAAACGAAGCACTTCTGACCTGGGGAGTTTTTATTTTTGTAATGTGATGATCAAAACATCCAATGGCGCAATAACATGACCATATTGCATATTTATGGATGTAAAGCAGTGTAATTGAAGCTGAATACATAAACAGGACATGGAAGAGTTTGGTTAAAGATATATGTTTTTTTTAAGTTGCAAATTACAGTTACTGTGGATAAAAGGTGAGCAGTTTCTTAAAGTGAAACTGAATTTCCAGCCCTTGGAAGTTGGAAGGAATTATGATTGTTCAGAGGAAGACAGGATGACTGAAATAAGCAATTTTTCTTTGCTTTGCTTTAGTTTGAAAGTGTAAAAGTCTATACTTTTTCTAAGTTATTATAAGATATTGAATATAGCTCCCTGTGTTACACAGTAGAGCTTTTAATCTGTTTTATATACAGTAGTGTATATCTGTCAATCATAAATTCCCAATTGATCTGTCCCTACTTTGGTGACCATGTTTGTTTTCTATGTGTGTGAGTCTGTTTTATAAATAAGCTAACTTGTTTTTTTTCAGATTCCACATATAAGTGACATTATGAGATGCTTCTCTTTCTCTGCCTGACTGACTTCACTCAGTATGATAATCTCTAGGTCCATCTATCTATGTTGATGCAAATGATATTATTTCATTCTTTTTTATGGCTGAGTAATATTCCATTGTGTATAAGTACCACATCTTTATCCACTGACCTATAGTTAAAAAGAATCTGAAAAAAAAAATCAGTTCAGTTCAGTCACTCAGTCATGTCTGACTCTTTGCGACTCCATAAATTGCAGCACACCAGGCCTCCTATATAGACACACACATATATGGGGCTTCCCTGGTGGCTCAGTTGATAAAGAACCTGCCTGCAATGCAGGAGACCCAGGTTCTATCCCTGGATCAGGGAGATTCCCTAGAGAAGGAAATGGCAACCCATTCTAGTATTTCTGCTTGGGAAATCTCATGGAGAGAGGAACCCAGTGGGTTACAGTCCATGGGGTCAAAAAGAGTCAGACATGACTGAGCAACTAAACCACTATATATATATATATATTATATATATATATATAAAACTGCATCACTTTTCTGCACACCTGAAACATTGTAAAACAACTATGTTTCAATGAAAAAACAAGCAAGCAAAAAATCTGTGAAAAAAATCTATCTTATTCATTATATTAACTGCCTAGGGCTTCCCTGGTGGCTGAGCAGTAAAGAATCTGCCTGAAATGAGGGAGACCTGGGTTCGATCCCTGGGTCAGGCAGATCCCCTGAAGAAGGGCATGGCAACCCACTCCAGGATTCTTGCCTGGAGAATCCCACAGACAGAAGAGCCTGTCAGGCTAGAGTCCATGGGGTCCCGAAGAGTCAGACATGACTGAGCTTCTTCTACACTCTACTCCAGTGCTGCTGCTGCTGCTGCTGCTGCTGCTAAGTCGCTTCAGTCATGGCTGACTCTGTGTGACCCCAGAGACGGCAGCCCACCAGGCTCCCCCGTCCCTGGGATTCTCCAGGCAAGAGCACTGGAGTGGGTTGCCATTTCCTTCTCCAGTGCACGAAAGTGAAAAGTGAAAGTGAAGTCGCTCAGTGGTGTCCGACTCTTCACGACCCCATGGACCGCAGCCCACCAGACTCCTCTGTCCATGGGATTTTCCGGGCAAGAGTGCTGGAGCGGGTGCCATCACCTTCTCCGACTCCAGTGTTACAGGAGTCATTTACTGGGTTGGTTAGTGTCTGTGTGGTGAAGCTGGATGGGATTATCATCTTGTTCTCTATTATTATTTCCCACTGGGGGTCCAAAAAGGAGACAGTTTTCCTTGCTGTCATCACGACTCTTGGCTCTGGGACTCTTAACGCAGCAGAGTGTGGTAACAGGCACCGCCAGCACTGGCGGATGCACTCCCAGGAGGGCTGGCTCCCGGGCTCACTGTCAGCATTTCCTGAGCCCCGCCTGTTCTCACGCCTCTCCTTCCATGCACCTAGTTCACAATGGGGGCAGAACTCAACTACCCAGACTCACCCCCGCACAAACACCACCTCTGCCCCCCCCACCCCTTTATCACAATTTCAGCAGAAAAATAAAAGGCATGGAAAAGTTGCCTATAGGGAGTTTATTTGAAGTGAGGGAAACTGGGGAAAAAT
>SJYC01131460.1:0-11905 GCA_006408675.1 Madoqua kirkii
TCACCCCCGCACAAACACCCCCCATGCCACCCCCCACCCCTTTATCACAATTTCAGCAGAAAAATAAAAGGCATGGAAAAGTTGCCTATAGGGTATTTATTTGAAGTGAGGGAAACTGGGGAAAAATGTTATTTCCTAAGTTGGATAAAGAGTGTACATCTTGCCTTGCTTAATGCATGTGATGTCTTAAGTCCAAACAACGAATCTCATTCATCTGTGGTCCTTGTCTTGCAATTTGTAAACATTTTATGGCTCCGTCTTCCTTCAAAGGACATAGCAAGTCGTTTGTAGCTGTCAGTAGCAATCTGTATTGTAATGCCTTTAGATTCAGTAACCTCAGCTCCTTCCTAGCCTTTCTTATCTAAGCGGTAGGAGTCATTAGACACTGAAAGATAGTGCTGGGCAAGAAGAGGGATCTTCCCTGGTGACCTCAGCTGTCAGCCAGACACCCCCTGCCTCCTTCTACCTGGGTGGTGGTTTAGTCACTAAGTCGAGTCTGACTCTTGCCACCCCATGGACTGTAGCCCACCAGGCTCCTCTGTCCACCAGATGCTCCAGGCAAGAGTCCTGGAGTGGGCTGCCATTTCCTTCTCCGGGGGATCTTCCTGATCCAGGAATTGAACCTGGGTCTTCTGTATTGCAGGCAAATTCTTTACTGACTGAGCTATGAGGGAAACTCTAATGGTAAATGTTACAGAGGAAGTCTAGGGACCTCTCTGCTCTGGAGGTGGCTTTACTAGGAAGGAAGGTGAAAGTCAATCAGAATTTATGCTTGTGTTCTTTCTGTCCCCTCCATGTGAGAACTTTGAGATATTTATTTCTTGGGCAAAGCATAAAAAGAAGGGAAGCTGTGAATCCATTCTAGTCTCACATAACCGCGTCTTTGTAGATCCAGCCCTTGGACCTAAGATCTTAGCAGAGACAGTGGAAGCATCTGGTGGCACATTATTGTAATTTCTAACAGATTGCAGCCTATTACAGCGTGGCTCACCTTGAAGACACTGAAGCATCCTCATGACTTTTATTTCCAACAGTCTCACTCAAAACGCAGTGCCAGTTCCTTAAAGAGCTGCCCAAGCTGATGGTTTTTCTGAGAAAACAATTAATGCACTTTTTTTTTTTTTTGGTTGTGTGGCACAGCTTGTGGGGTCTTAGTTCCCTGACCTGGGATCGAACCCAGGCCCACGTCAGTGCAAGCAACATGTCCTAACCATTGGACTGCCAGAGAAGTCCCTGAACTTTCAAATATATACACTTATATGTCATATATTTATAATGAGCCTACCTAATCATTCACATTTTAGGAAAATAGCAAAAAAAAAATATATATATATATATATATATATATATATATATATATCATAAAAGGGTGGGATACACAGATAAGAGAACAGACTCTATATGATTTTAATACCTTTAGACCATGAAATGTTTGCACCTTGCTTTATGTCCCTGGGTATGTTCCAGTGTCTCCTGGTTTATAGTCTATGGGAACTTGAATTTGTATCTCGGGGTTGTGTGAAAATGGTATAGATCTTAATCATGTTGCATTGGTTCATAGAGCTTTGCAGGTCTGTTATATCCATCTATTTTCCATCTATTCATTCCATTAAATTTTGAGAGTTTGATATTGCAACTCCAGCTAAAAGTCTTAATTTATCTACTTAAAAACGGTTATATAGTGGAACTATAGGAACTTTGTTCTTTTCACATTTTAAGAAAATAGAAAAATATATATATATATATATATATATATATATATATATATATCATAAAAGGGTGGGATACACAGATAAGAGAACAGACTCTATATGATTTTAATACCTTTAGACCATGAAATGTTTGCACCTTGCTTTATGTCCCTGGGTATGTTCCAGTGTCTCCTGGTTTATAGTCTATGGGAACTTGAATTTGTATCTCGGGGTTGTGTGAAAATGGTATAGATCTTAATCATGTTGCATTGGTTCATAGAGCTTTGCAGGTCTGTTATATCCATCTATTTTCCATCTATTCATTCCATTAAATTTTGAGAGTTTGATATTGCAACTCCAGCTAAAAGTCTTAATTTATCTACTTAAAAACGGTTATATAGTGGAACTGTATGAACTTTGTTCTGTATTTTTCAAGTCTCTTGTAAATGTGTTATCATACTTTTATAACTTAAAAATAGAAAATGGAGGGGGAAAAAGATGGGATATATGTTTTATTTTTCAAATAATTAAAAGCTTTTTCCTCTACAACAGGAGAAATAAACTCCCCAAATTAAATCTATAGTATCTGATGCTGTGAAATATAAAGTCAGCTTATTGCTTGAGGAGAATGACTGTGTTAAGACACAATCAATGCCTGAGATTTGATCAGTGGCGATCATAGCGCTACATGTTCAGGTCTGTCCCTTCCTTGTCATGCTTTTCACTCAAGGAGGCAGAGTTGCTGGCTGGTGGATTATGGTACAAATAGCAGCACATGGAGAAGGTAAGTGGAAAAAACACCAGAGGGTTAACAAATCTGAGAGACAGCAGACAGTTGCGCCGCAGCTGACCTTCCTTTGTCTTTCTTTTGACCTCTCTCTAACCACATTGTTGAAAGGGGGAAAGCATCACTGATGGGACAGAAATGAAAAGCTTTGTGAAATGAATGGGTCTGAAGGAGGATTTAAAAGGGCTTTTCAGCAGTAAAGGCTGACAGAGCCAGCAGCAGGAAATTCCCAGACTCCCTTGTGTTCAAAGACAACAGAGATAGGAAGGTATCTTCTTCGTTTTCATATATGGTGGCACTTACCTTTTAGTTAAAGGAAAATCATGCATGCAGCGTTTAAGAAACCTCAGCTTTCATATTTTATGGCCCAGTAAATATACGTATAATTTGAGAAATGTTGTCTTTTTCTCCTTCAGAGGAGTCAGTTTATGAGAGCTTGAAATCTAAATTGAATTGCATTTTAGGTGAAAATGAAAATTCTTCTTGATTCTTCTAAGTTTTTCTTAAAATGAAAGTGAATTCAGGGCTGAAGATTATTGGTTAAAGAAGACATAAATAGAGACCTCTCTGGTGGTCCACTGGCTCAGACTCCGTGTTCCCAATGCAGGGGGCCTGGGTTCAATCCCTGGTCAAGGAGCTGGATCCTGCATGTTGCAACTAAGACCCAGAACAGCTAAATAAATACATTTTTTAAATTATTATTTTTTTAATGATGCAAATAGACCCTCCAGAAATTGTCCCTTTGTAATTTGATGTCAACTGGCAGTTCGTGGTTTTCAAGTATATTTGGGCAAGATCATACCACAAGGAATTCTCCTTGGGGGTCCTACTTTCTTTTATTATTGTGGACATAATTTCTTCTTTCCAATATGTACTTAATTTTGCTTATATATGCAGAGTTAACATTTTTTAATTGAAGTTTTTTTGAAACTTTTTAAGTGAAATTTTTGTTGAAAATTATATATATATTTCAGATTTTCTATTATAGTTTATTACAAGATACTGAATATAGTTCAGTATGCTGCAAAGTAAGACTTTGTTGTTTATTTATTTTAAATAGGTCATCATTTGGCTCTGCTAATCCAAAATTCCTAATTTATCCCTCACCCATATGTAGATTTTATACATATACTGGTGGCTTGGTGATAAAGAATCCACCTGTAATGCAGGAGACACAGGTTTGATCCCCGGGTCAGGAAGATCCCCTGGAGGAGGAAATGGCAACCTGCTCCAGTATTCTTGCCTGTGAAATCCCATGGACAGAGGAGCCTGGCAGGCTACAGTCCATGGGTCGCAAAGAGTCAAACACGACTGAGTGATTAAGCCACAAAGTATGTGTTGCATATGTAGTATATGTGCTCCAACAGCTGCCTTTCCATACACTTAACGTTTTGACCTGCATCATTCCTTTCCATTGGATTTCACCAGTCCTAGATAATACAACAGGTTGATACTTATTTTCTTTCCTGCTTGAGGCAATCTTAACAACTCTCAGACCCGCCAGGAAAGCCTCAGTTTAGTGCTGACTGTTCATGAACCCTTCCATACACCTGGTTTTACGGTTGGGAAGAAATAATTTCTCTCAAGTGTCTCATTTCTATAAACCTCTTTTATACTAGTAAGTAGATAGTGTATGGGCAAAACTCAGGTTACTCCAAATATTTGGTCTAGAATTTGCTTTTGAAATCCACTGCGTATTAGAAGTACGGATTTGAAATCCCCTGGGTACAATAGGTTACTATTAAATCTGTGAATGTTTTAAAAGGATTTAATTCAGATAAAAATCCTTAAATTTCAATTTCTATCACAGACAGACTTAACCCTGAAAGGCTAACCAAATTATGTGACCATTTCAAAAAAAAAAAAGTGCAGCTCTTTTCTTAAACCAAATATAATAATGATAACATCTTCTATTTGGAGTAGGGATTTAAGAAAGTGCTATTTTGGATTTACTATAGAGCTTTATTCTCTCAATTTGATTAAAAAGTGCTTCTTTTAACAGTTTACCAAGCTCAGTTAGAGAAGTCCTAGAAAGAATATAGCTCTCGGACCTGCATGTCCCAGAAGCCAACTGTGCCCTTTAAAAGTAGTTTTGTGGTCTTTGGTTTGAATTAACGCCCCCTAGGTACAGGTCTACATTTGGTTTATTTTTAGTTAAATATAACTCTCAAGTTTGAAAGACAAAAAAGTTTCCTGAGAAAAGCTTGTAAAATCTTTTGGGGAGTCTTAACAGTGTCATTCAAGTGAATCAGAAACATATGGGTTCAAGTTTCTCTGAAAAGAAATGGTGGTACGTGTTTGGGAGGGCAATTGGGGTTTTTACTGCACCCCAAACTTGGGATATGTGGCTTCAGCAAAGCACCTCCAATGTGTACGGATACTTCTGTAGAGCTGTGTGGGCTCAAAAGCTTACAGAAACCCTCCTCAAAAAGCTCTGGTTAATATTTCTGTGTTTGGGGAAGAAAACATGATGTGAATTTATTTTTCCTGCCACTCGTGGTGTAGATGACCACCACAAAAATTTCAGTTCAACCAACGTTTCACCCTATCCTTCCAATGCCGAAATATACCCTACTAGCCAAATAATTCCTATTTGGTTTTCAGGAGACCTCACCGATGACAAAATGAAAAATGAGACTTGCTCCCTGAACCTCAGTTTCCTATTTTGTCATGTACAGAATGAGCTGGGCCTGACCACAGGGACCGATCTGGGTTCAGAGCCGGGCAGGAAAATGCTTCAGACTCAAAAACGTGATCATGTTAATCATTCAGTCATGTCAGAGTTTTTGTGACTCCATGGACTGCAGCCCACTGGGCTCCACTGTCCCTGGGATTTCCCAGGCAAGAACACTGGAGTGGGTTGCCATGCCCTTCTCCAGGGGATCTTCCCAACCCAGGGATCGAACCCTGGTCTCCCACATTGTGGGCAGATTCCTTACTGTCTGAGCCACTAGAGAAGCCCCTTCAGACTCAGGAAGGTTGTTTTGATTCATTTTTTTAATCAAAAAAACAAATGAGCAGCGCAGAGGCAAAGAAGATCGCAGACAAAAGGGAATGTGTGCAACTTTAAGATGTCATCTTTCCCCCTTGGTTTTTTAAGGAGGTCGTTGTGAAGTTTGTGGTCTCTTCTTGCTTTTAGTGAATGAAAACCTCCAGAGCAGAGAAACCAGAGCTTGCTGCTTTTAATGGAGTTGTTTTATTTGAGGGGCTCATAGGGGCAGAGTGCACACCAGCAAGGAAGTTCATCGTGGTCCTACATATGCAAACTCTGGCTACTCCAATCCCTTCTCCAGGGGATCTTCCCAACCCAGGGATCGAACCCTGGTCTCCCACATTGTGGGCAGATTCTTTACTGTCTGAGCCACTAGAGAAGCCCCTTCAGACTCAGGAAGGTTGTTTTGATTCATTTTTTTAATCAAAAAAACAAATGAGCAGCGCAGAGGCAAAGAAGATCGCAGACAAAAGGGAATGTGTGCAACTTTAAGATGTCATCTTTCCCCCTTGGTTTTTTAAGGAGGTCGTTGTGAAGTTTGTGGTCTCTTCTTGCTTTTAGTGAATGAAAACCTCCAGAGCAGAGAAACCAGAGCTTGCTGCTTTTAATGGAGTTGTTTTATTTGAGGGGCTCATAGGGGCAGAGTGCACACCAGCAAGGAAGTTCATCGTGGTCCTACATATGCAAACTCTGGCTACTCCAAAATTACCCAGCTCCTACTTGATTTTTTCCTGGGCTGGAATCTGCTCACCATCTTTGTGGAGCAGATCCTTTCTTGGTGTTCCAAAGGCTGGATTCCTATGTTGGAAAATAAAAAATAAAGTCCATTTCCTGTTTAAATCCCTGATATTTTAAACCTGAAATTGTCTCGTGTCCACCAAGAGCCTGTTAGTCAAAATCATGACATTCATTTCGATGCAACCAGAAAAACATGTTCCAGAAGCAAATGACATTTACATTTCTAAACAAGCTGAAGAGATGTGATTCATTGAATTCTGAGTGTGTTTTTAACTGAAGGGCTTCATTTGAAGGAAACAACACTTGGTTAATTTGGCATGGTAGAAGAACTGAGGTGCTTTACGGAATAAAGTTTTTCCAGATAGCAAAAAAGCACTCAGGTATCAACACTTTGGTCTTTTAATGATTTTCAGGAAATTTTTTTTTCTGCATGTATTTCATGCTTTCCTCCCACCATCTTTAAAGATGGAGAGCAATTAGATCTCTTCAACAGTTTCAGGTCACGCTTACAAATATGGGAAACTCCTGAACATCCATTGAAATTATCCATTTATCTTGTTAGTCTGATGACTTGGTATTATCATACCAACTTTTAGAAGAAAATAGGATGGAGACTCAATGATTGTACTTTAGCTTAGTCCTGTGTGGCTCCAAAACCTTTTCTTTTTTTTCTTTTTTCTAGGCATGCTTCTTCCTCATGCTAAGACATAAATATGTAGAATAAGACACAGCAACTCAACCTTACTTTTTCTTTATGGCTTGAGCCAAGCATTTTTTGCCTGTTTTTTGAGTGAAGTGACTCATTGGGAACGATGAACATATTTCTTTTCCTGTCCAGGCAGGGGAAACCAAAATTCATGTTTCTAAAGGTTGGGACTCCATGGTGATGAGACATCAAATTCTTCTTGATAGTCATTAAATGCAATTTGCAAGAAAATATTTTGTTTAACAGCTTCTCCCTTCAAAGGTTCAAAGAGGGGAAACAGAAGGTTGGAAGGAGAGATGGGGAAGGGATCAGGGGTCCCCAACCTCTGGGATCTAATGCTTGATGATCTGAGGTAGAGCTGATGGAATGATAACAGGAGTAGTGCGTTAATCACTCAGTCATGTCTGATTCTTTGCGACCCCGTGGACTGTAGCCTACCAGGCTCCTCCATCCATGGGATTTCCCAGGTAAGAATACTGGAAAGTGAAAGTGAAGTCACTCAGTCGTGTCTGACTCTTTGCGACCTGTGGACTGTAGCCCACCAGGCTCCTCTGTCCATGGGATTCTCCAGGCAAGAATACTGGAGCGGGTTGCCATTTCCTTCTCCAAGGGATCTTCCCAACCCAGGGATTGAACGCAGGTCTCCTGCATTGCAGGCAGACTGCTTACCATCTGAGCCACCAGGGAAACCCGATAAAGTACCCAATAAATGCAATGCGCTTGAATCATCCGGAAACCATCCCTCTATCCCCATCTCTATGGGAAAATAGTCTTCCAGGAAACCAGTCCTTGCTGCCCACGAGTTTGAGGACCGCTGGATGGGGGTGTAATGGGCCGGCAGAGGCGCTGGCGGCGCCAGCTTAGGCGCTTCCGCTCCAGTGTGAATTGCTGGGCCGCGGGTGGTGGTGCTGAAACCGCGCAAGCGACTGCGAAGGCTGGCGTCCGCGATCCACGCGCCGGCCGCGCTGGCTCCTGCCGGCTCCCTCCTTGGCTTGTAGGTGGCTGTCTCCTCACGGTGTCTTCACAGAGCCTCGCCTCTGTGTGCGAATATCCTGGTGCCTCTTTGTCTTCTTAAAAGGCCATTAGTCCTTTTGGTGGAGAAGGCAATGGCACCCCACTCCAGTACTCTTGCCTGGGAAATCCCATGGATGGAGGAGCCTGGTGGGCTGCAGTCCAGGGGGTCGCGAAGAGTCGGACACGACTGAGCGACTTCCCCTTCTCTTTTCCCTTTCATGCACTGGAGAAGGAAATGGCAACCCGCTCCAGTGTTCTTGCCTGGAGAATCCCGGGGACGGGGGAGCCTGGTGGGCTGCCGTCTCTGGGGTCGCACAGAGTCGGACACGACTGAAGCGACTTAGCAGCAGCAGCAGTCCTTTTGGGTGAGGCACTCACTTTTATCACCTCCCTGAACTTCAACTCTCTCCAAATATGGGCTTCCCTGATGGCTCGGGGTTAAAGAATCTGCCTGCCAATGCAGGAGATGAGGGCTCAATCCCTGGGCCACAAAGATCCCCTGGAGAAGGAAATGTCAACCCACTCCAGGGTTCTTGCCTGGGAAATCTCACGGACAGAGGAGCCTGGTAGGCCTTGCCGGGAATCGTAAAGAGTTGGACATGACTTAGCAACTAAACAACAACAACAAATCTCCAAATGTAGTCAAATTAGGTGGTCAGGTTTCAACAGATTTTGAGGAGACACAATTCAGTGTATAACAGAACAGCTTTAGGGAGTCAGTGAGGCCAAGGAGAGATTGGTCTTAGCGCTTCCTCCCACATGAAAAGTGCAGGGCTTAGGGGGGCCACCACGGAGGGAGGGCAAGGTGTGTTCAGGCATGACTTACAGTGCTCAGCTTTCAGCTGCATGAATAGCTGCAAATTTTATGGTGGTTAATAATCTGGGTTTTGCACTGATGGGCTCAGAAAGATGACTGAGTCTTTTTGAGTCCCTGTGGGCCAACCCCTCAATCACCCTGGTCAGGTGCCTGCTTGTAGCCCCCCAGGGCGATTAGAGTAGAGAAGACTCTCTGTATTTATACCCTGGAAACATACAAGACACAATTCCTCGTCTTCAGCTTGAGGACAAGGGAGTGGCTTTCCAAGGCTGTACTTCAAGTCCTTTTAACCACATAGAACACTGTCACACTCCGAGAAGTCAGAGACTATCCAGGATTGCCCTCGAATATGGTGGTGCTTTCAGAGGCTACTGATTACCTCTAAAAGGTACGTCTTCAAAAGACCGTCATTTTAAAGGTCTGCGGGAGACTGTCATTGCCTCCTTCTGCCTCTGTTATGCTGTCTTGTTCTTCTCAAAATTGCTCCCATTAAGTTCAGAGATGCTTCACATCTTCTCTGTTTTGTGTGAAGTAGAGTGGTAGGATTTAAGTCCTGAAAAACTTTTTTCATTCAGGTATTTTTAAATATAGTATTTGATGCTGGGTAGCAACATCTGCAAGAAGGCTGATCTAATTATTCACCACCAAAGTAGAAGTTAGTGAAAATGTTCTCTTTATAAAGTTTTAAAGCATCTATGTTTTAAATATTTTATAATAGCTATTTGGGGTGAGGAGGTATCTTATTTGCATATATGCTGGTCTACTGCCTGTTAATTTCACATGCAGGTCAATTACAAGTAAATTTCTCTGCCAGACTGGAGGGGGGCCATGGAGCCTGGAGACCTGAGGTGAGTTTAAATTCTTTGTCCCCTTGTGCTTAACCACCTCTACTGAAGCAGCGTGGGTTTAGACATCAGTGTTTCACACTGAATCGTTGATTCCATGGCCTGCTTTTTTTTTTCTTCATAAAAAACTGAAACTTTTTGTATGAAGAAAAAACCACATTTATTTTTCTAAGGTAATTTCACAGAAATGATATGAAAGACTGAGCTGGAAAGAATTTAGAAAGTTAAAGTGAATACAAGTGATGTACACGCTCTATTTTATGGTGGTAGGTCTTAGCACATAATTTCCTTGCCAGATTCAACAACATGTCTTTTATTTCTGTAAAACCCACTGACAGTCATTGTTGGCTTGCCAATTTCTACTCTCCTTTGTCAGTCCCTGGACACTTCACTGGTCCCAGTTCAGTTAGTACCAAGAATCAGTTGTATGCAAATCCCCCCACTCCCACCCAGACTTGGTAAAGCTCATTGTATTAGGTTTGTGATTAAAAGATATAATTAAATAAGGTTTAAAATGGTGGAAAACAAGTGCAGAAAGGAAGGGTGCTGTTTCTATGAAAGCTAAGTCAAATGCTTTGCAATGATTCAGTAAACGCTCATCACTAGAGTGCTGCCAATTAATTACAGGCAAGTCAACAGAAGAAGGAAAGTCATCAGAATTTGGAGCAATTCTGCACTCTGGTGATTTCACCACTTTTGCCATCTCACTTTACTTTAAAGAAACAAAAAACTGGAAATCTCACATGATGTGCTGAAGGGAATTCTAAGTGAGAAGGCTGACACTGAACTCTAACCAGAGGACTCAACTTTCAGAGAATGAGTCTTGCCTCTTGCTTGGCCCTACTGGCAAAGATGATTCCTTTACATGTTCTTAGTTAAAATGTTTACAAAAGACATGTATTATTTTCTTTTGTTTTTTAAAGATTTTTAAATGTGGACCATTTTTTTTTGAAGTCTTTATTGAATTTGTTACAATATTGCTTCTGTTTTATGTTTTTTGACCATGAGGCATGTGGGATCTTAGCTTCCCAACTGGAGACTGAACCCACACCCCCTACATTGGAAGGTAAAGTCTTAACCACCAGACCACCAAGGAAGTTTTGATCAAGTTCATCTTACTCTTTTTGAATCAACTTTTCACCAAGTACAAGTGTCAGTCATACCAGATCCTGTCAGCTAGGAGAGCTTCTGAACAAAACAGGTTTATATTGTCAATCAGACAGGATAGTTTTGTGTTAGAGGGCAGGAGAAGGATTCAAGATGATATGGTTAGTGTGGGATTAAATTGAATAAGGTTGCAAAAGACAATTGCATAAGATGAAGATAAGAAAAACTGGCCTCAGATCACTGAAAGTGAATATTTGCAGAGAAATACAGGACTCTGGTTTAAAGGATGGGTTATGAGCAAAGAGGCTCAAAAAGTGCTTATAGTTTGGGGAATGATGTTTAGCCAGTGTGGTGGACCTGATTGGCTGTAGAAGTTGGCATAGAGATTGCTCTGTAGGAAATGAGAAGTCATTAAAGACATCTCTAGTAAATTGACATAAAAGTGGATTTCAATTCAAGTTAAGTGTGCATGTATCACTCCTGAAAAGCATTTGAGAATGCATATGGGCTTTCTTATGAGATGTTGAGTCAACGCAAATCAAGGACAGGGGCTCTTAACACAGTTTTGATCCAGGGATATTTTCAAAAACTAACACCTATTGCCTCTAACGGTTACATAAGTGAATATTGAAACATTTCTAGTCAATAACATTCAGGTAACAAAAGATGTATTAATACATCCCTGGTCAATAATTAACCTGTTTTTGTATTATGAACTCTTTCTGGCAAACCCTTCTCAAAATAAGCTTTTTAAGTGCATAAAATAAAACACATAGAATTTCAAAGAAAACAAAGTGTATTTAAAAATAATTATAACATCATGAAAAAAGAACATGTTTAACAGAGTAATCAATTTCATTGTGAATACATGACTAGTAAGGCTTAGAAGTGGGTCTATTTGATGAACACAGTGAATCTTTAGGGATATCTGATATGAAAATATGGATAGTTTTAATTAGCGACAAAGTACCAGTAGATGCTACTACAGATTTTTGCTTATGTTCATCAATGAAGTGAAAAGTACAATTTTATTTGTTTTATTTGTTTCCCTGTGCAAGTTCATGGATTTTTTGAATCCTTCAAATAGAAGATATTAAGGTTCATGTGATTCTAGGAAGTATCATCAAGAGTTTTGAGTGATTATAACTAATTAGAAGCATTCTGAAAGATCAGTATTAAGAGTAACTAGCATATGTTCCCCCACCCCC